>CANXYI010108498.1:0-10347 GCA_948208565.1 Hura crepitans
TCTAACATAAGTTACAAAAAGGAATCAGTCCAAATTTTAGCTTGTGAAATAAAGCAATTGAGACATAAACCCATACCACTAGTTAAAGTGCTATAGAGACACCATAATATTGAAAAGCTATATAGGAACTGAGGAATAAATAATGGCACAATATGCACATCTTTCTGCTTCAAGAAATTTTGAGGAAGAACTTTTCTTAAGAGGGGAAGAATTATAACGATCGTGTGTTGAGGCTTCGTGAATAGAGCCATAAGGTTCAGGCAGTGTACTCGAGGTGCTGGGTCACTTGCACTAGAATTGAGGCTATGGCACTAGTCATGAAATTTTAAAGGACTTTAGAATAATGAAAAAAGGCAAAATTTAAAAATTTAGTAAAACTAATAATTCATTTCTAGTAGTAAGCTACTGACTTATGTAATAAAAATCTTTTGGGCTGGGATTGACTGGGGATGTGCCCGGACAGACCTAAAAATATTATACCTTAAAGCTTAAAAATTCCACTGAGTCCATTGGTGAAAGAATTTCTAAATTCTGAGGTTGTTTGCAAATTCTTATATTTTTGAAGTTGGCATGCAAATTGAGGCTTCTAAAATCTATCCTACCGATGTAATTTGGTCGCAAAAATTTATGAGCATTTGGAGGGGATTAAATTATGAATTTTAAAACAAACGACATAATTTTTCAAAGTCTATGTAAATTTTGGTGAATTTCTAAAGTTATGCCAAAAAATTGAGCAACTTTATTATGGTTTAGGTGGCTATGAGACCTACCCATACCAAGTTAGCTAGCCTAGGAGCCCTGTCGAGTGGTAAAGTGGCTTGACAAGTAGACAATTCCACTAAAACAAAAGAAGCGAAATCTCCTCCCTTGCTATCTAGGAACTGATGCCAACTTCACATTTATGAGCCATTTTTATCACTTTTCTTCTAGCAATTTTTCCTCTTCTTATTTCTTAAATTCACTTCTAGATGTTAGGAATCTAGAGGAAGAAGAAGCATAGAGAAACGAGCCTCCATCAATTAATTAAAATTCTTGGAAATTTACTAGTTAGGTGAGTTTCTTGCCTTTTCTTTGATCTTTCCTTAGGGTTTCATGGCTGAGAATGATGCCTAATATCTTTGGGGATGTTTGTGGCCTATGTTTGAGGTGAATTGAGGTGAAGAAAGGCTTAAATGAGGTAGAAAGAACCACCGTGGAAGGCTAGATAGCTTATGGATGGAATGGTTGACAAGGGTCTTCTTGCAAGGTAAGTGAATTCATGTATTTTCTTCATGCCACTTAACTATATGGGACTAGAATCATGCTTTAATAATGTTTAATTGGGGGCTACAAGATGACATCTCTTAGTTTATATGAATTTCTTATGGATAATTTGGTAATTAGGTGTTGAATTAGGAGATTGCTTGATGAAAACATGACATTCATAGATGAATCCATGTTGGTTGAGAGCATAGGGGGTAATATGTAGGTGTATAATGCTTTATTTAATGTAGAAGATGTTCTAAGGTTCTTACTATGTATATACTTATGTGTGTATATGAGTATAATTCTCAATTTGGCATGCACAAATTGCTTTTAGGACATGTGAAATCACTAGGTGATAAGTAGATGACTTAATTAATGTGTGTATGGTTGAGAATTTGGTAATGGCCGAGACATACACCACCATGGAATTATTTAACTTGGCATAAAAATACCTCTATGAATGTATAAATATGTTGAAAGCATGTGTAAGTAAGGGAATGAATAATGTAATGTGGAAATTGCATGATTATGGCTTGTATATTAAGGTTAACCGAAAGCATTGGCATGGTAAATGCCAAGAAATTTTAGCATTTTGCTTGAAATGAATAATTGCCTTGAGATTGATGTTATAGACATGAATTGACTTAATTAATATGTGTAAAAAAGTGAATTAAACTTTGAACAAGACATATGTGAGATAAAGGCACCTAAATTAGCATAAAAATGTTAGTAACATGTGTGTTATGTATAGATGTGATAAGGTGTAATAGTATGAGCATGTTGGCATAAATTAATGGGCATGAAATAAGTCTAATATACATAGTTAAAATGGAATGAAATGTGGCTAAGAATTGGCATGTAAAATGAACTTAAAATTGACTAGGAAAGTACTGGAGAAGTTGTTTGTACTATACCAATAAAATATGCCTTTAAGGGTTATGGATTGTGAGCAAATAATGCACCTATAATTGTGTTTATCAGGGCTATATTATGTGACTATGTAGTATGGCTTTGATGCCTATGTTTTGGCCTAAGAAATGGCTTAGTGATTTTATGGCTCAGGGCCTATGAACCTTATGTAAAGAAGGGTGAAAACTGCACTAAAAAAGGCTAAGAAATGGACATACAAAGGGTGGTTGAAACATGAGTAATGACTTATAACTATCGAGTTTGACCTCTACTTGAATAAAAAATGTCGATGGATAGAAAATGGCAAATATGTAAGAAACACTTATGGACTATAATTAAGCATAATATATCTTGATTATTGGTAATTATTATTTTTTAATATACTTTTGAAAAATTAACCGATACAGCCTAATTGTGGCCATACCAAACCAGGCTAAAATTGAACTATGCTATAAAATTTATATATGTCTATTATTCACTTAATAATATTATAAGAAGTTAATCAGTAATGAAATGAACATAAATTGAGTTATATGGCCCATTAGTTAGACACCTACGAGATGGGTTAACCGGTTAACTTAGGGATTTTTAGCAACTGTTACATTATTTGGTTTTCAAGTAGGGCCGATACAGTGACGTAGGTCCCAAAGGGCCCTTGGACTAGTCGAATAGTCAGAATTGGTTGTGACATTCCCTTGATCTTTGCTGGTGCAGTAGCATAGGACCTAAAAGGCTACTACACTAGTCGAATAGTTAGACTTGGCTTTTACATTCACTTAATCTTTGCTAATGCAGTAGCATAGGTCCTAGAGGGCTACTGCACTAGTCAAATAGTCAGACCTAGCTGTGACATTCACTTGATCTTTATTGGTGCAGCAATGTAGGTCTTGGAAGGCCCTTACACTAGTCGGATAGTCAAACTTGGCTGTGACATTCACTTGATCAGGCCGGTGCAACAATTAGGGTCCAAAATGTAGGTCACTGCACAATATTTTTCCCTCTAGGTCTAGTGTATGTCAGTGTCATCTTTCTAATCAAGCTAATTAAATTAATTAAAAAACCAATATATAAATTAGATCATAGGTGATAAGCATTAAAATGCACAATTAGGCATGATTACCTAAGTAATACTGCAAAATGTGTACACAGGGGTATTTTGGTAATTTCACATATATAGTACTCATTGAGCTATTTATTAAAGATTATGCATGCTATCTATAATAATTATTTAAAACTATGTTTTGCTTGGGTTGTAATGATTAAATGAAGGATTTAAAACATAAATCGGCATAAAGGTGTTTTAGTAATTTTACATACATAATAGTTTCTACTCTGATAAGCTAAATAACTTGAATGGTATATCTAGAAATGGTCTAGATTCACAATATAGCTAAATTTTAATTGACTACTTAAGCATAAATGGTCATGAACAAGAACAAGGGCATTTTGTTAATTTGGCAGAAATGTGTAAACACTGGCCTAATGTTTTGAATTAAGTACTATTATCACTAATGACAACAAACTGCTAATAAGATATGGAATTTTAAGATATTATTTGAATAAATAGTAAATAAAGGTAAACAAAGGTAGTGTGGTCATTTGATAAGTGCATTCTACTTATTAGGAAAATAGTCTGAATGAATAATTGACATTATCACCAAAGATATGCATGATAACAATTATAACATATTTTAAATGTTTGAATTCACAACTAAGTATTTTATACTCAGTGTACCTATTTTGGTGTGTTGGTATTCTATATCAATGGATAGCCTTCTAATGCATATAGGTAAGTTTAAAGGATAGGTTATAAGGTTGCTATGTGTTTAGTGTATAGTTTTTGCACTCATGTACATAGGTGGGGGAATAGGTACTATACAAAAGGTTTCTGTTTATAGTGTGGTTTGTGTTTTGTAATCAGTATATTATCATACTATATCAAAATATGTGATTATCTATCCTTGATGATACTATATGGGAGCTTGAGGCTCTAATGTATGTTTATTTGATTTTGGCCGACAGCTTGGGTTGATGTTTGATAGAATGACGATGTTAGGTTTGTACTTAGGGGACCAAAAGGGTCTAGGAGATGTGAAATGTTTTATAGAAGTGTATTTTATAGGTTTAAATTTTTGGGATAGTCACCTAGAAGCTGTTATGCTACTGAATTTTATGAAAAACCTAACTATCCTAGAATCGGCCCATATGGGTATGAATAATATGGTATGACCATAAGGGATACATAGTGACAAACATAAATGAATTTAGAGTCAAATAAGACTTAATATTATAGAACTGATAAAACTTAAATGAACGATAAAGGGAGAAATTAGAGGATGGATGACCTAGCAGAAGTGCACCACTTATTAGGTTTCTTTAGGAATCTAGTTGGGGGTGTTACACCTCAAGTCATCATCATGCACATAATTGTTGGCACAAATACTTGGCCATTTTGGCCTACACACATAACAATCTTCTTACATAAAAAGGCACCATACTTACGCAAAATTCCTCATCTTAATCCTCATATGTATTTCATTCTCATTAAGTTACTTTAAGTGGCACAACGTAACCATTTTTGACATCATAAAAATTTTTGCCACCTTATAATGTCTCAAGCTAGCTTAATTCACTTTATTAGAATTAATTTACATGACATAAACATACTTAATTTCACATTTCTAAAATCATCTTCCTTAAACACATCACTAAGAATCTAAGCAAAGCATCATAGAAGGAAAGGTGCCACAATATACAAATAACCATCATATTCTTAATTTAGATATCACTTATACTCAATCATACTAAATACATACACATTACATCAAAATACATAAAGTAATATTAATTACAATGTAACACCCCTCCCTCAACCTGTTAGGTAGATCCAACTTAAGGACACCATATTTTGACACCTCATACTGAAGTCATTGCCAATTCAAATATAGGTATGAAACCAACTTATCTTAATCTCACCATTATCTTCTTAGAACCCTTATATATGATAAACATATAGTTATCACGATTATCTCATTATAACAAAATTTTAGTAGCATAACAGTTGCATATAGAGATATCCCATAATAAAACCTATAAAAAGCAACACTTCTATACCATCTTATTCAACAAACAACCACTTAGATCATTCTAGTTCTCATCTTAACTCAATCTTCTAAGCAAACATATTATATCATATCATACAATCTCATTTATACACATGCAAACCATAAAAACATAACATGTATAATATGTTTACATCCAACATACTATATCATAAAACTCTAGTCCTAAATGCTTATGTAAGAGTGCCAATTACTAATAATATTACATCATACTATCAAAACAAAAATATACCAAAACACTTGATAAAATCTCCTTGGTACTGCACTACTACTATTGAGGCTGTCTATCTATTATCTACAAATTGAAAACGCACTAAGCATAAAGCTTAATGGTGTATTCAATAAAATATACTTATGCATATATGCACATTAACCATGCAATGCTATACAACTAAATCATGCAAATTGCACACACCATAATATGCACATTATTTTCTTGGTTATGTTTGTCTCATTACCATATTCCAATCATATTATATGCTTACTCATTATATGAATATCAAGCCTTTTATTCATATTATAATTCACATAAATTTCAACTTCTTTATTAGTTAGTTGATTAGCATATGGCTGATGGACATGAATCCCAATACTAGACATTTGTATCATGGTATGCAGTGGCCCACATTTTAGACCTAAAAGTTACAACTCCACTATAAAGGATTATCAACAATTATGCAGTGATACTAATGAACCTCTAATGATGCTGCACTAGCATGAATATGTGCAGTTGTTCTAAATGACCTTCTCATGGCTGCACCCATAAAACAATCATAACATGTCAATGTATAACAAATTATAACAAAGTATGATATGCGTATATGCAATGGCCTAAATGGACCTAATGGCCATTATACCTATATAAAAATAATGCCAAATAACTAGCAGTTGCTAATTCCCTAGTTGATCAGTCAACCTATCTAGTAGATTGTCTAACACATATGGGCTTTAACACTTTATGTTGTATGGTTTTTACATCACATATTTTTAATACATGACATGTAGTCACATTCATGTCCTTCATTACCTCATTGATATCATTTTGTTCCATAAAAAATTCTCAGTTGAGAACTTTTCTACCACAATCATAAATGACATTTCAATTATATGTACATTACAACTTATGTTGCATTACATCTTGTGTGTATCATATATGTGCACGCAAAATGCAAAACATACACACATACTCCTAATGTATCACATTTCCAACATAATGCATTCTTACTGATGAAACTTATTCTAGCATGATTAATTATGCAAATGTACCACATTTATACACAATATACACATAATGATTAAAATTACCATTTTACCCTTTTATAACGTAATATACTACCAAGTGCTCAACATATCCATACTCTAATTTAATCCACATTTGACCACTATTTTCACTTAATTAACATATATTAAACCTTATTATTCCATAAAATTAATTTTAAGTCAAATTAAACTATTAAAACTAACACATTCATAATAGGTTTCTAAGCTAAAAATGCACAAACATGAAATGTGTAAACTTATTTTACTGAATACACTTATAGAGCAGTTTCTCAGTGTCCCGAATGCCACTTTGCTACTTCTCTTTGCCTTTAAAATGCCCTTCTTATTTCTCTAAGTTCTATAATAGGTATATAGTTAGAAAAATTCATAGAAAATTACATACAAATCAAAACTCAAAAATAACACTTGTACTATAATTTTGGCCACCCATAATATCATAGAAAAATATTAGAACCACAAAAATATGCTTACCTTAACTTTTGAACTTTCAAAACCCTAACTTTAAATCTCTTTATTTCCCATAAAATCTCCCTTTTCTCATGAAACAAATAGGAGAACAGGAAACTTGATATAATGAGGAGCATTTTGAGTATAATATTCGAGGGTTTTAGGTTGATTTTTAGTGGGATTAAAGAAAAATTGTGTGAAGGAGTTCTATGGCTATGGTGTTAGCCACATTAAGGGGAGAAAGAAGATGATATGTTGATTTGGTGTAATAAGTCCATGTGAGCTAACATATTTGTATTAAATACATGGATAGCCACGATTTAATCAAACTACGATTCGATAGTTCATATTTTTCTTATTTTTCTTTTAATCTTTTGAAAATTTATTCTTAAAATTTTTATCCATTAAAATTACTTCTTAAGACACCAAAAATTATAAAACTTCATAATTATGGGCCTCCTCAAAGCTTGTGCTAAAAAGACAGAAACACATTTAATTTTTCAATCTCGTTAATAAAAAATTCAATAAAAATATTTATTGATGTTAGAAAATTATAATTCCTTCACCATTAGACTTTTTAGAATTATTTACCTCTATGGTATGGTATTTTTAGCTCAATTTGGGCACATTTTAGCCTTTTTATATCATAGCCCAAACTAAGGCCACATTCCACTAAATATCGATGTAAAAGAATTTTCTAGTTTAGTGGCTATTTTTAATTCCTTTATTTTAGGCCTTTTTTTACATTTTTAAAGTTTCATGTCTAGTACCCCTTCTCTAGATCACCTTAGTGGGACCCATTACTTAAGAATCCAATTTATAACCTAAGATATATTATTCATGAATATAGATTTTAGGGTGTTACAAATCTTCCCCTTTTAAGAAATTTTGTCCTTGAAATTTACCTAGTTCAAAAAGATATAGATATTGCTCCTTTATCTATTGTTTGCTTTCCCATGTTGCTCCTTGAGAATTGTGATGTCTCTATAGCACCTTCACTAATGGAACTATTTTATTATGTAATTCCTTCACTTCACATGCCAAAATTTGAACTTACTTTTTTTCATATGAATGTTCTAGCTGTACTTCTATTTCTTCTGTGGCTATCATATGTGGCACTAGTCCCATATGTTCTATTAACTCTGGTGGAATGCTAATCAATATGCCACTAGTCTCATATGTTCTATTATCTCGTATGGACCAATGAATTTTGGACTCAGCTTGACTTTCTTGCCAAATCTCAGTTTCTAAGGTGACACTTTAAGAAAAATCTTATCTCTAACATCATATTCAATTGGTCTTCTTTTCAAATTTGCATATGATTTTTGCCTATTTGCTTGTAATCAATTTCTAATAATCATGACCTTCTCTTATGCATCTTTTATCAAGTCTAGTGTTATTAGCTTATTTTCACCTACTTTAGTCCAACATCATGGAGTTCTGCATTTTCTTTCACATAAAGCTTCATATAATGCCATTCCTAAACTTGATTGATGACTATCATTATACACAAATTCTACCAAAGATAGGTACAGATCCTAATTACCTTTGAAATTAATGGCACAACTCCTCAGAATATCTTCAAGCACCTGAATACCCTCCTTTGATTGACCACATGTTTATCGTTGAAAAGCTGTATTGAATATAAGTGGTGCACCCAAAGCATTACAAAGCTTTTTCCAAAATCTTAATGTAAATCTCAGGTCTCTATCTAAAATAATATATGCTAGAACTCCATGTAACCTCACAATCTCATCTATGTATAGCTGAGTAAGCTTCTCTAGTGAATAGTCCTTCTTGATAGGAATGAAGTGTGCTATTTTGTCAATCTATCCACAATTACCTATACTGCATCATAGTTACTCTTAGTCATAAGCAATCTAACCACAAAATCTATGGTAACTCTCACTTGTTTCCACTATGGTATTGCAATAGGTTGAAGTAATTTAGAAGGAACTTTGTGCTATGCTTTCACTTGTTGGTAAGTAAGACATCTAGCTACATACTTAACAATATCTTTATTCATTTTAGGCCACCAATAATATGGCTTCAAACTAAGATACATTTTTATGCTCTCTGGATGGATAACATAAGGTGAATTATGAGCTTCTTACAGTATCTACTACGTAATGTCTTTTACATTAGGAACACATAGTCTATCATGATAATAGAAATAGCCATTTACTTTAATTTCACACTCAGTAGGCTTTCCCTCTTGAATTAAACTTGTTACATGCATGATTTATCTGTCATCCTTTTAAGCCTCTTTTACTTGTTGAACCAATTTAGGGTTTACTTGTAATTCTGATAATAAAGCTCTATCTTCTTGTCTTTACAATGAAACATTTATTACTTCCAAGGCACGTAGAAATCTATAGCTCAATGCATCTACTACAACATTTACCTTTCTTGAATGGTAATCAATTACACAATCATAGTCTATAATCAATTCCATTTATCTCTATTCTCTTAAATTCAATTGCTTCTACATGGGAAGATATTTCAAACTCTTATGATTTGTATATATGTAGCATTTCTCACCATAAAGATAATGTCCCTATATCTTCAAAGCAAAAATAATAACATCTAACTCCAAATCATGAGTTGGATAAATCTTTTCATGAGGCTTTAACTACCTTGATGTATAAGTGACTACTTTACCATCCTATATTAATATACACCCGAGTCTATTATGAGAAGCATCACTATAAACAATAAAATCCTTCCCTCAATTTAGCAGTGTAAGGATAAGGGCTTCTGTTAAAAATTGCCTTCAATTTATCAAAGGTATTTTGGCATTTGTTATCCCACTCAAATATCATATCCTTCCTTAATAATCGTGCTATTAGAGCTAAAATCAATGAAAATCCTTTCACAAATCTCATATAGTATCCAGCTAATCCAAAGAAAATTCTAATCTCTATCACATTTCTTAGAGGTTTCCATTCAGATATAGCTTTGATCTTACTTGGATCCACCTTGATTCCTTTAGCTAAGGCAATATATCTCAAGAATGCTACTTCATCCAACTAAAACACTTACTCAGTTTAGCATAAAGCTAATTCTCTCTCAAAGTCTTTAATACCAGCTTAAGATGCACTTATGATCAGCTCTAGTCTTAGAGTACACTAAAAGATCCTCAATAAACACTATCACAAATTGGTCTAAATATGGCCTACATATCTTACTTATCAAATGGATGAATGTGGTTAGGGCATTAGTCAGCCCAAAAGTCATCATTAAAAATTCATAATGCCTATATCTAGTGCAAAAATATGTTTTAGGGACATCAGATTCCTTTATTCAAAGTTGATAGTACCTAAATCTCAAGTCAATCTTTAAA
>CANXYI010108618.1:0-12954 GCA_948208565.1 Hura crepitans
TTGCATGTGTTAATGCATATGGCATGTTTGAAATGCTTTAAATTCACTACGGAGTTTTATACTCAGCATACCTGTGTTGTGGTGCGCAGGTAACAAGGATAAGCAGGCCAGCCTTAATGATCATGCAGTGTAGCAATACAAATGCTAAAGGGTAATGGAGTTGTTTTTCTTTTTAGTAGTGGCACTCATGTAACTTTTGTAGGTATGGGTTAGCATGCTTTAGAGCTCCTATATCTATATATAAGCCATGGATGTGATGTATATAATAGGTGTTTAAACTATTTGAGTTGATTCTAGCATTGATAATTATGGGCCTAAGGCCCTATGTGTCTGATTCTGATATGTCTGATGTGTGCTAATGTTGATTAGGGGACTAGAAGGGTTTAGATGGAGGTTGATTGGATTGTTTGGCTATAGAAGTGCTTTTAATGGGTGAAAAAATTTTGGCATGTCACCCAGGTAGTTGTTGTGCTGCCTAATTTTTTGTGACCTGGACAGTGTCTATAAATAGGTTCTTGGAGTTTGTCAGACCCTGTATAAACATGTTTTGGGGTTAGACTAAAAATGTAAGTAGTACCTAATAGAGTTCTAGAGTAGCCCATAAGTGCTAAGGAGTTTACCTTTGGAGAAATCCTAGGATAGGTGACCTAGCGAGAAGTGCATCGCTTCTCGAGTTTCATCAGGAATTCGGTAAGGGGTGTCATGACTCGAATTAAATCTGCCATAGATAACACTTCTATATTAATCATAACCTTCAACTAAAAAAATTCCAATTATTCTAGATTCTTATGATCTTCACTGTCCATCTCAACCATCGACATCAAAATCATCAACATCATAGTTAGAACACTATACCTCAATACACTCAATTAAATCACACATTGTATCATCTTAACAATACCAGTACCTAGTTATATACATAATTTGATAACTCATTTAATATGTTTAAGCAACTATAATTATATATGGTGACATATCTACAACTATCTACACTTAAGCCCACTACCCTTACATATAAATGACTACCGATCTATAATTATCATATACCTGTATCAATAATATAACACAATAAACTCCTTGATCTATAATGTTGTGCTTGAGGTTGCTACTTGAACTCTTATCTAATACCTTATCACCACAAAAAAAATGCACTAAATGTAATGCTTAGTGGTGTATTCAATGAATTATAGATTACCATAATAATATTTTATTAATTATTAATGTAGTCAATATAAAGCATGCCATGAATACATATAGCACACTGGCCAAACACACTAGTAGTTATATTATCTTTATTCAAGCTACTCGTACTAATATTTTAATAACATCTTATAATCCACTATGTCTCTCTATTTTTAACTACCCATTATTTCATTACCATTAGGTTCACATTACATATTCACTCAGTATATTTATGTTTTATTATCACTCCCCAATCCATATTATGTACTTAGATACACCTATTTATTCATAATGGTTTATCTAAATTAATTTCCTTTGAATAACATGTGACCTATAATAAGGCTTAGATTTAGCTTGTGAATCTAATTGTATTCATTCCTCTTATATTTTAGAGTTCATGTTGTTAGTTTATACTCACTTATTCAAGTATAGTAGTATTATCCAATTTGTTATTACCTAATAATTTATATACTATAATCTTATTACTTAATCAGTTTAATTATTGAACTATTTAATTATACTAGTATTCTTATTAAATTATTTATCCCATTTTCCTTATGGCGTATTCCTTATTACATATTGCTTGGTTAGCTTTATATCGCCCTTACCATTTCTTTCATTGTGCCCATTCTACTTGTACCATTTTACTTGCCCATATTTGGTTATTGTACTCTTAGAACTAGATAATTGGATACTAATGATGGCGTAATGGTCCACAGTGTAGACCTTACATACTATTGCACTAGTGATCAATATCAATATAGGTGTGCAGTGGCCTTATTGAAACTCTCGATAGTTGTACCCTCATTAAGAATATGTGGAGTGGTTCCATTAGACCTCCCAATGGTTGCACTTATATTAAGTATCAATATAAGTATGATGTTGTCTTGTTAAAGCTCCCAATGGCTACATTAGCATTAAGAATATGTACAGTGTTCTGTTAGACCTCTCGACGGCTGCACTATTATTAAATACCAATATCAAAGAAGTCTACTGATCCCTAGTTGGCTAATCAACCTATCCATCCGGTGTCTAACTAATATGGGCCTTCCCATTTTTCCTCAGTTCATTTCAAGCATTATCACAATTGATCATACTTTTACCTTTCATAATTTCTATATCTCATCATATTATGTATACACCTATTTGTTTCACATAATTGAACTACCCATTAATCTATTTAGTCACATTTACAATCATAATATTATTAATACTACTCATACCACTTTCTCATTCTCTCAATTCCATTCTCACTTCTATTACATACTTGTATCATCGCACCCATTTCAATTATTACCTTTCTAATTTATCATTCATCAATTCAAAATTCTATACAAACATTTCCTTTAATTCATGTAATACATCATAAACTAATACTTACACTTATCTATTAATGAACCTCATTACTTATATTCACATTACACATAAGGCCAGTTCACACCATTTCCAATTATTCAACATAATTTCTTAAATTCAAATCTTTATTAACTAGCTAACAATATTATTTAGATTTAGACACCACCTTACTCTAAGTCACTATCTTTACTATCAAATTTTACCATGGCCTCCACTCATAATCTCACTATTTGTCATTCCCACTCAAGTATGCATTGTATTAGTAAACATAGCCTATTTCTTACATTATTCAATTCATTACCCTATATATATCCACATTTAAACATTATTCCCATTTTCCAATTAAACTTCCATTCTATTTACTTTTTCACTCATTTTCTACTTTATAAGCACATTTCTGTTACATTAATATGTTTCCATCTTAATTACATTATAAAAATAACCTAACATTATTTTTTTATGCACACCTTTTGCCCAAGTTACTAACTCACATTATCATAATAAATTTTCATGTAATTCCTTTTCAAATCCTTAATTAATCACACATATGCTTCAATTACATTAACCTTGGTACTAATCCACCTCATTATACATTTTCATATATCATAATTTTTACCACTTTATACTTACTCAATTCTTAAGTTTACCACTCACATGTGCATACATATTGTTCCAATTATCATTATTCTTAGTATGCATCATTATATATTTAACCTTAATGCCATTTACAATATCCATAGCATTCGACCATCACATCACATCATACATACATTTATATTTATCATCTAATTCACATTTGTATCACTTCTTAATCACATTTACAACCAAATTACTTGTACATTTCTTTATAACTATATAAGTTCACATCTATACACATTACAAATTTAGGCTAAATGTTTTCTAATTATTATTATTATTATCTACATGTATATATGATTTCAATTATCATTATTGCATTGGTTATACATTGCTATATTAAATTTTATCATCATTTAAACTATTCAAACCACTTGGCCAAGGTGTTATCTCTTACATTCACATTCATTGATCATCCATTTCACATTCCAACCATTATTTAACACACATATAACTTAATTATGTAATCAAACATGTAATACACATTTACACAGGCATAATTCACATCATATACATAACATACACATTTTTGAGATTACAAAAATAATTAAGATAATGTATAAATCATTGAATACACATACTAATGGTCTATTTGGCTTCTAAATAAGCTCTTCACACCTTGTCTTTCCTCTTCCTTTAGTTATCTATAAAACTCATTAAAAACATAATATATTTTCTATTATAAAAATTAATAAAAAAATTCCCACCAATTCTAAACTCTAAATTAAAGCAAGGACTACCTAATTAAACACCTTTAATTACCTAGTAAATTATCAAACCTTCAAAATACTAAACTTACCAATTTAAAGGTTAGAAATCCTAAATATTCTCTCTCCAATTTCTCCTTCAAATCACATTTTTTTGCTTATTTAACACCAAATTGAAGCTTTAAAAGTGGAATAGGTGAATTATACGTAATCAATTTGGGGTTACAAATGTCTTTAAGTGATTTGGAATGAAAGAAATGAAAGGGAGAAAAAGAGAGAGGTGGCATTAGCCATGGTAGGGAAAGGGATGATGGGTGGCAGTTAATCTCAATGGTATAACTATATGAAACCCCAATTTATATAATATCCATCAATGGCCATGATTTTGCCACATGGCAATCCAAGGTCTCATATTAATTCTAGGTCATTTTGACACTTTAAAATTTAATTCTTCCATTTTAGGGATCAATAAATTGCTCTCTTATTACGAGAAATTAAAAAATTTCACAATTAGCAAGTCTCTTGAGTTTCATAATTTCTAATTGAGAGGTTCATTTAATTTAAATAAATCCCTTTTTGAGATAAAAAAATTCCATTCTTAGTACCAATGGCTTAGCTAGAATTTTTAACCATCAAGTAGTGCTATTTTCAAATTTTTCTAACCTCAAATCGACTATTTTATCATTTTGCTAAAATTAGGTTACTTTTATCAAGACACTGCAATAGAATCATTAACTCCACTTTTAACTATTTATATAACTTCATTCCGACTCCAAATTCCACCTAAAATTAATTCACATTAATTCCTTTTATCACATTCAATTAGTTTACACGGGCTTTGAGAAGTACTTTTTACAGCCTAGTGTCACTATTCATAAGACAATGTATAGTACTTCATTCATTTCACACTTTCATACTCCTCTTACACTATTTTCATATCTTTCACTCTTTTATGTATGTTCCACATATTTTTATACCTCAGGCCACCTTTTTCCATTTTTGCCCTAAACAATTCCAAAAATGGTTATTATGTCATTTGCTCATTGTTCACTCCTTTATTCATAACAATAGACACTACTCGATCCATGCATTTATTTTTTTCCCTTTGATTTCCTCAAATTTTGAATCTATGCTAGGGAATTAACATAAAAAATCAAGATGTCATATCCTATCCTCTCTTAAAAGAATTTTGTCCTCAAAATTCTACTAGAGTTTTGTTAACATAAGCTATCTCCTTCTTATGTTATGCTTAAATCATATAAGTGTCTAGTTAATTAAACAACATAGTTGTGAAAGTGTATAAATTAAGGGTTTTCGAGACACCCCCTACTGGGTCCCCTATGAGACCCTATAAGTGATACCTACACTCTTAGGTCACTAGTACCATTCCTAACACTTCCATTAATTACATCAGTTAAACTTACTTTGTTTCCAAATTCACTTTCCATATATTTTATATCTTATCGAGGTATAGTCATACAAACATACCACTTTCAGATAATTACGAGTCATTTGCCAAAATGTTAGAAAATTTCGGCAACATAATAGCTATCTAGGTCCTATCCCAAAATTTTAACAAGCCTATTTTACACTTCTATAAACATTTCACAACACCTGGACCTATCTGGTCCCCTATTCTCAGACTAACATCATCTTAAACATACATCAAACTCAAGCCTCAGGCCACAGATAAAACATGCACATATAGAGCCTCATGCTCACATCAACATCACATATCACAACTAACATACATCCATAAAAAGAGCATATAAAATTACTTTATTTACATCAGCAGGTTATGTTTACTTAAATACATTACATATCCATAGCTTAAATACATGTTTCTACCCAATTCCCACCTAGGTACATGGATATTATTATCATGCTTTATGAGGCAGGTTCCCACTGTTCTATATCTATGCACCAAAATATGTATATTGAGTATACGAGATACTCAATGGTGAAATTAAAGCATTTAAATCATGGCATTATATTACTTACATACTTGTGCAGTTTAGGAAATGATTTTACTATTTTATATGATTCAATTATTCAATAAGGTGCCAAATTACTAAAATACCCCTAAGGTATTTATAAGGTCTGAAATAGTATTTTTGATTCAGAAAAATTATTTAAAGTGCTGTTGCTTTTAACATGCATACCTTACAAGATCACTTTATGTATAACATATGTGAAAAATGACTAAAATGCCCTTTTTACTGTATTTTACCAATTTCTCATAAAAAGTCATCCAATTATGCTTAAACTTTATCTTCCATACTTATTCTACTTGTTACATAATTTAATTCACTGGCCCAACCAGGAAGACGACACTTAAAGACATTAGATCTAAAGGGAAATAAATTGGTGCAGTGGTCCCCATTCTAGACCTACGCTGTTGTACCAACATGCATGCCATAATGGAGATCAACCCATAGGCCTCCCCAGCCATAAATAAAAAGTAGTTATGTGACATAATGGAGATCAGTCCGTAGGCTTCCCCAGCCACAAATAATTATCATCAATAACTGGGTGACATAATAAAGATCAGTCTATAGACCACTCCAACCACAAATAAATACCATCAATAGCTAGGTGGCATAATGGAGATTAGTCCGTAGACCTCTCTAGCCACTAATAAAATTACTGCCTGAATCTTAGACAACTAGTAGGTGCAAAACCCTAAGTTGATTGGTCAACCCATCCAGTCAGTGTCTATCTAATGGGCCAAGTAGCTCAATTTAAGTTCATTTATTAACCAAAAATATTCTTATAATATTTATATTTCAAAAATAGGTATTTAAAATTTTTTGTCTCATACTTTATTTTTTTACCCAAACTAGTATAGCCACATTTTTGCTCTACAGGGTAAAATTCCATAAGAAAATTTAAGTCTGCTATGACCAAAATTCAAGGTGTCATATGTTATGATTTATCATGGAATTAATGCTTAAAAAGTTAATACTTTCGATCTAGTGATATTTTTGGCTCAGGTACTGGCCAACTGGATAGTTATAGGTTATTTCGAGGACTTTTCAAGTCAATTTCTAGGACTGTTTTAAGTCTAAATTTAACGTAGTTTTTAATATCTTTTTAAGCACATTTCTAGGTATAAAGCCAACCATAACTAGGCCTATTCCAAGGCCAATTACTAGGCACAATAGCCAAACATGCAAAGGTCTTAAATCTAGCCATTTAAGGCATAAGCAAAAGTAAAGTTTGTAGCACATTTTATGCCACTGTTTAAGTCATTATACTAGGCCATTACAATACATGCTAATCCCATTCTCATTAATCATTTAAGGGTACCTTCTCGAGGCATATATTTTAAATAATATTAGGCCATATGCATTATTCAAACCAAACCTATTACAAGCTATTTATCATGGCCATTACCATTTACATATCTAGCATTTCAATAAACTTAATTACATGCCAATTTGTCTTTAATATTTTATCGATTACTAAAAGGAAAAGGACTAAAATTCCATCCCCTTTTTACTTGATATCAATATTCAATCATATATACATCCCATGAACACAAATATACTTATAAACATCTCATTTCAAGCCAATAGTGCTAAGTTACAAAACAACCTTCCTAGGAATCCCTCATGATAGCTCACGGGTACAAGTAAAAATCATAATTCATGGTGATTTCTTCTCTCAGTTTCCATAGTTCTCATCCTAGCATGCCACACAAATTCTGAATATGCATCATAGGTAGCAAACGTCCGATCCAAACAACCATAAGCATCAAATTTAGCAAGCATATGAGGCTAATTATGCAAACACTTGAAACCTTATCCTCAATTTCACTAAATTCTCAAGTTAACCAACATTACTAAGAAAGAAATCAACCTTAAACTTAACATTCTAGCCATCTTAACTCAAGATTCAACAACCTATGCACCTTAAGACATGAAGAAATGGCTTGAAGTTCACTTACTTGTGAAAGAAGGCCTTGTAATCCTCAAAGACCCAAAGATATCTAGCCACCACGGTTAGCTTCTCCTTCTTTTGTGGGCTCTAAGCTACCTTCCAATGGCCACTAACACCTCATACACACAATCACACAAGTCTTAAGCATGTCCTAGCATCAAATGGAAGCCAGAAATTCTAAGGAAAAGAGAAGAATCACCCAAAATTCACCTCAAAGTCACTATTCTAGACTGCTATGAACCAGTCAACTTTTATGAATTTTATCTCCCAAACTAAAAGTCCGTTCTACTTAATTCTTATTCTTCATGGTGTTTAACATAGAGGAGAAATTTTAGCAACTAGAATCACTCAATTTGGTGGTCGGAGGTGGAAGTTATGGTGGTTCTTCTCTCTACCTAGTGTCGGCAATAGAAGAAGAAAAGGGAGGAAGGAAATTTTTTTCATCTAAGTGGAAATCCACTTGTCAAGGCTTATTTTCCACTTGACAACCTTACATGTCCACTTGGCATGAAGTGGGGCCCACCTTGACATGTTAAAGGTGGTCCCAATAATCCTAAACCATCCCTTTTTTTGGCAAACTTTGAAAATTCATAGAAATTCACTCGGACCTCGAAAAATTATGCCATTTATTTTAAAATTCGTATTTTAATCTGCTTTATCTACTCATAAATTTTCTTTGCCAGATTCCATCGATATGATAGCTTTCAAATAGCCTCGATTTGCATGCCAACCTAAAAATTTTAAGAATTTGTAAATGTCCTTGGACTTAGTGGAATTTTTTAGCTTCAAGGTTTGATATTTTTGGGTCCATTCGAGCACATCTTAGGTCAATCCTGGCTCAAAAAAATTTTATTACATAGATGCATTCCTTACTTGTTAGAATGAATTATTGGTTATGCTAAATTTTTAAATTTCAACTTTTTCATCAATTTAAAGCCCCTCAAAATTTCATGACTAGTGCCACTACCTCAATCCACGTGCAAGTGACCTGGCAACCTTGGCACACTTCTCGGACCTTATGGCATTGTTCATGGAGCCTCAAATCATGGCTGTTACATTTCTTCACCTCTTAAATAAATTTCATCCTCAAAATTACCTTAAGCAAATAGCTATAGATATTGGGCTTTCATTAACTCCTTTGGCTCCCAAGTAGCTTCTTCTGTATTGTGATATGTCCACAACACCTTAACTAGTGGTATGGATTTATTCCTCAATTTTTTCACCTCTCGAGCCAAAATCAGAACTGGTTCTTCTACATAACTTAATTCAGGCTGCACCCCGATCTCTGACATCGAAATTACATGTGATGGATTTGATCTGTACCTTATGAGCATGGAAACATGAAATATGTCATGAATCTACTATAACTTAGAGGGTAATGCAAGCCTATATGCTAAAGGTCTAACCCTCTCGGTGATCTCATATGGCCTGATAAATTTGGGACTCAGTTTCCCCTTTTTACCAAACCTCAAAATTTTCTTCCAAAGAGAAACCTTTAAGAACACCTTATCACCCATTACATATTTAATGTCTTTTCACTTTAAGTCAGCATATGATTTTTGTCTGTCAACTACTGCCGTCAGCATTTCTTTAACTATCTTTACTTTCTCTTCAGCATCCCTAATCAATTCAATACCAACAATCTTTCTTTCCCCAACCTCACTCCAACACAAGGGAGTTTTGCATTGTCTGCCATATAGTGCTCTATAAGGTGTTATTCCTAAACTGGACTGGTAGCTGTTATTATAGGCAAACTCTGCCAAAGACAAATACTGATCCTAGCTACCCTTAAACTCAATAGCACGGCCTCACAACATATCTTCTAATATCTATATCACCTATTTGACTGTCCGTTAGTCTAAGGATGAAATGATGTGTTGTAAGCCAATCTGGTACTTAATGCCTCTTGTAACTTCCTCTAAAATCTAGAAGAAAAGTGAGGATCTCTATTAGAAATGATAGTCATTGGCACACCATGCAATCTAACTATCTCACCCACATATAGTCTAGCCAATTTTTATAAGGAATAGTCCATTTTGATAGGGATAAAATGAGCTATCTTAGTCAATCTATCCACTATTGTCCATACAGCAACACACTTACCTCTAGTCATAGGCAACCCCACCACAAAGTCCATAGTCATTTTTTTCCCATTTCCATTCTATTATTGCTATAGGATATAGCAAACCAGAAGGAACCTGAAGCTCAGCTTTCACTTGCTGGCATGTTAAACACCTAGTAACATATTTTGCTACATCTTTCTTCATACTAGGCCACTAATACTGGGATTTCAAATCCAAGTACATTTTCATGTTCTCTAGGTGCATAGAATAATGAGCTTCAGGTGATTTTCTAAGTATTTGTACTCGGAAGTCATCTGTACTAGGTACACATAACCTTTTCTGATAATACAAATACCCATCCTCTATTAACTGAAATACTATGGCCTTTCCCTCTTTAGCTTTACTAATCATCTGAAACATCTGTTAATCTCTCATCTGATTCTCTTTGATCTGATGCTTGAAATTTAGCCTCACTTGTAACTCAGCCAATACAACATTTTCTGAAGTATGTTGTAACTTGACATTCATAGCTTTCAAGGTCACCATAAACTTTCTACTTAAAGCATCAACTATAACATTTGCTTTTCCCATATGATCATCAATGATGCAATCATAATTTTTAATTAATTCCAACCACCTTCTCTATCTTAGGTTCAATTCCTTCTATGTAAGGAGGTATTTCAAGCTTTTATGATCTAAATATATGTAACACTTCTCACCATATAGATAATGTCTCCATATCTTTAAAGCTAACACAATAATATCTAGCTCTAGATCATGTGTAGGATAGTTTCTCTCATGTGGCTTCAATTGCATGGAAGTATAAGCTATTACTTTTCCATGTTGGACTAATACACAACCTAAGCCATTCAATGAGGAATCACTACATATCACAAAATGCCTACCCTATTCAAGTCGAATCAGGATATGAGCCTCTGTCAACATCTGTTTCAACTTATCAAAATTGGCTTGACATTGATCATTCCATACAAACTTTACATTCTTTTAGATTAGTCTAGTTAAAAGAGTGGCAATAATGGAGAATCCCTTTACAAACCTCTTATAGTAACTAGCTAATCCCAAAAAACTTCTTACCTCCATGACACTCCTAGGTTATTCCTATTCTAACACTACTTTCACCTTGTTAGGGTCAACTTTGATTCCCTCAGCTGACACTATATGGCCTAGAAAAGCAACTTCCCTCAGCTAAAACTCACACTTACTGAGTTTGGCATACAACTATTTCTCTCTTAGGTTGTAACACACCCCAGAGATGCTGTTCATATTCTTCCTGACTTCTAGAATACACTAGGATATCATTTATAAATAGCACTATAAACTGATCCAAGTAAGGCTAGAACACTCTATTCATGAGATCCATGAAAGCTGCTAAAGCATTGGTGATCCCAAATGGCATCACCAAAAACTCATAATGCCCATACCAAGTTTTAAAAGTAATTTTACGTATGTCAGCCTCTTTAATCCTTAACTGATGGTATCCAAATCTCAAATCAATCTTAGAAAATACACCTTCCCCTTTTAACTAATCAAAAAGGTCATCTATTCTAGGCAATGGATACTTATTGTTCACAATCATTCTATTCAACAACCTATAATAAATGTATAACCTAAGTGACCCATCTTTCTTCTTTACAAATAGTACAAGTACTCCTAGAGTGATACACTAAGTCAGATAAATCCTTTATCTAACAACTCTTATAACTAAACCTTTAGTTCCTTTAACTCAGTAAGTGCCATTTTATAAAGAGCAATGGATATTAAAGCTGTACCAGAGTATACCTCAATCTCAAAATCTTGCTCTCTTTAAGGTGGTAAACTTGGCAACTCTTTAGGGAAAACATTAGGAATTCAGATACAATAGGAATATACTCAAGCTCAGAGTTGGAAACATTCATGTTAATAACATAGGCCAAGTATGCCTTATAACCTTTCCAAAGAAGTTTCTATGCTTTAACTATAGAAATTAGATTATTCGATAAATATCTCTTAGACTTTACTCTTACTGTCAGTCCCTTTATAGTTCGAAGGGTCAGTTTCTTATGTCTACAATCAATGATGGCTTGATGTTCAGTCAACTAGTCTATTCCCAATGTCACATCAAACTTATAAAAAGGCAATTCAATCAAATCAGCTGAGAAACTATATCCCTGAATCACTAAAGGACATTGTCTATATATCTTGTTCACAATAACACTCAGTCCTATAGGATTGCTAACTCTAATATCAACATCAACATTCTCTAGTTCTAGTCCTCTATTCTATGCTTGTTTAGTGGATACATAGGAATGTGTAGAACTAAGATCAATTAAAGCTAAAATTGGAACATCAAATAAATAAAATGTACCAATAATAACATCTGGCACTGCAGCCTCTTCCCTCACTCTCACAGCATACTGCCTTATTAGAGCACGAGCTTTTGATTTGGTACTCTAACTAGCACTAGCCTGCTTACCACTATTCTACCTCTATCCTTCATTTTACGGTGCAATATTAGGAGTTTGATTACCCCTTATTGGTGTTTAAGGACAATCATTTTTTAAATGATCTTAAGAACCACAATGAAAACATTCCCTCTATTAATCATCTATACATTGTCCCCAATGCCTTCTCTGACAAGTGATACATGTGGGAGGTCCATTTCTATTACCCCCTGTACTTGAGGTACTTCCTACCCGAGGAGGCAAATGAGGTCTAATAGTTGAAGCTTGTTCTGACCTTTAGATCGATGTCTATCTCGACCTTTGGTATCTTGCCAGATACTGAGACCTAGTCTGAGACTATGTCTATGACTGAACCTCTCTCCTCTTTATCCCATCTCTTAATATAGTATTAGACTGCCCAACTGTAAATTACCTCTTCTTCTAAAAGAAGTCCCTCTTTTCCTATACCATCTCCTTTATGTCATATGATGCTGATACTAATATAGCAAAATCTCTTTCTAATATGGGATCTCTACATCATCAGCTCCATATTTAGTCCTGCCAAAAATCTCTTGCACTTTTCCTCCTTATTAGGAATAAATTCCTCAACATAGTTCAGGAGTCTAG
>CANXYI010108721.1:0-11022 GCA_948208565.1 Hura crepitans
ATGGTACAGGAGAAGAGAGACTTTTTTCAGAGGAAGAGACAGTTCACTACTAGCCAATCCAATATAGCTTTAGGTGGTAGTAAGAGAAGATGGGAAGCACTATCTCAGTCTCAATTAATGCACTAGGCATAGAGGCAGACACAGTTTTAGAGGTCTAGGTAGGCTTCTATAGTTAGTTCTCAACCACCTCCATGAGCTACTAGTGCTTCAAGACCATCAAGTTATAGAAATGGACCCCTGACCTATAATACTTGCAACAAGAGACATTAGAGGCAGTGTTAGTTGAGTAGGAAGGGAGAATGCTTTACTTGTGGTTCCTTAGATCATTTTCAAAGAGAATATCCTTATAGATAGCTAGAGGGTGCTCATACTCAGGTATCTATAGTAGCATCTCAGAGTAAAGGACAGAGGGAGGGTAGAGGGAATTAGCCTAGTGCTAGTTAAGGGATAGGATCAGAAGCCTGTGCACTAATAAGGCAATATGCTGTCACGGCCAAAGAAGAAGTAGCAGCCCCAGATGTCATTACTAGTACATTTTACTTATTTGGTGTTCCAGTTTTGGCATTGATAGACCCAGGATCGACACATTCTTATGTATGCACCACACAAGCACATGATAGAGGACTAAAATTTGAGCATGTGAATATAAACATTCAAGTTAGTAATCCTATAGGATAAAGTGTGAATGTGAACAAGGTATATAAGTAGTATCCCTCAGTAATCCAAGAATGTTTGTTTCCTATGGATTTAATTGAGTTACCTTTCCATGAGTTTGATGAGATTTTGGGAATGGATTGGTTGTCTGAACATCGAGCTATAGTAGATTATAAATATAAGAAATTAACCCTCCAAACTACAGAGGGACAACCAATAATAGTTGTAGGTGAAAGAAACCTTTTGGATAATCTTATCTCAGCTATTGTAGTAAAGAAACTCATTTGAAAAGGTTGTGAAGGTTACCTAGCACATGTCATTGATACCAGTACTTTCACCCTAATGCTTGAATAAATCCCTATAGTTTCTATGTTTCTTGATGTGTTTCCTTATGAGTTGCCAAGGTTACCTCTATAGAGGGAGCTTAATTTTGAGATTGAGGTGTATCCTAGTACAACTCCTGTGTCTATTACTCCTTATAGAATGGCACCTGCAGAGTTGAAAAAATTGAAGGTGCAATTGTAAGATCTATTAGATAGAGGGTTCATTAAACCCAATACTTCATCTTGGGGAGCCTCTGTTCTATTTATAAAGAAGAAGGATGGGTCCCTTTGATTGTATATTGATTATAGACATCTTAATAAAGTGATAGTGAAAAATAAGTATCCCCTACCAAGGATAGATGATCTTTTTAACTAGTTGAGAGGTGCAGGTGTGTTTTCAAAAATTAATTTGAGGTCTGGGTTTCACTAATTGAAAATAAAGGAAGCTAATATTCCTAAAACTACTTTCAGGACTCAATACGAGCATTATGAGTTCTTAGTGATGCCATTTGGGCTCACTAATGCCTCAGTAGCTTTTATGGATTTAATGAATAGAGTATTTCAACCCTACCTAGATCAATTTGTGGTGGTATTCATTGATGACATCTTAGTGTATTCTAGAACCAAAGAAGAACATGAACAGTATCTCAGGGCTGTGCTATAAACTCTGAGGGAAAAGCAATTGTATACCAAGTTGAGCAAATGTGAATTCTAGCTGAATGAAGTAGCCTTTCTAGGATATGTGGTGTCAATAAAAGGTATTCGAGTAGACCTCAGCATGGTCAAATTAGTGTTGGACTAGGAACCTTCGAGGAATGTGAAAGAGATACAGAGTTTTCTAGGTTCAGTTGGGTACTATAGAATATTTGTGAAAGGATTTTATATGATTGTAACACCTCTAACTAGACTGATTAGAAAAAATGTGAAGTTTGAGCAGGATGCTAGATATCAAGAGAGTTTTGACAAGCTAAAGAAGATGTTGACAGAAGCTCTGATCATGATTCAACTTAAACAGGGTAAGGATTTTGTTGTGTATAATGATGTTTCACTTAATGGTTTAGGATGTGTGCTAATACAAGAAGGAAAAGTGGTAGGTACTGCTTTGAGATAGTTGAAACCACATGAGAGAAACTACCCTACTCATGATTTGGAGTTAGCTGCCATTGTGTTTGCTTTGAAATTTTGGAGGCATTATCTGTATGGCAAAAAGTGTTACATTGACACAGAACACAAGACCATGAAATATCTCCTTACTCAAAAGGAGTTGAACTTGAGACAAAGGAGATGGTTAGAGTTGATTAAAGACTATAGTTGTTTGATAGATTACCATCTAAGGAAAGCTAATGTGGTAGCTAATGCTTTGAGTAGAATGTTTATGGTAACTTTGAAAGCCATGAATGTTAGACTGCAATGTATAAGAGAAAATGCTATTTTAGCTCAACTTCATATGAAACAAAATTTTATGCAACTAATAAAGGAAGCTTAGGTGAAGGATGAATAGTCGAGATAGATTATGGGTAAAGTTAAAGAGGGGAAGGTAATAAAATTTAAGTTAAGTAAGGATGGATTTCTATATTATTAGGGCAGGTTATGTGTACCTAGTATAGATGACCTGAGATTACAGATACTGAAGAAGGCACATGAAGCTCTTTATTCTATACACCCTAGTAGTACGAAGATATACATGGACTTAAAGTCTCAATACTGGTGATTAAGTATGAAGAGAGATGTAGTAGAATATATGGCTAGATGTCTAATAGGTAAAAGCTAAGCATCAGGTTCCTTATGGATTGTTGCATCCCATAGCAGTACTAGAATATAAGTGGGAAAAAGTGACAATGGACTTTGTGATGGGATTGCTTGTGACTAGGAATAAGTGTGATATTGCATGGATGATTGCTGATAGATTAACTAAGACAGCTCACTTTATTCTAGTTAGAATGGATTACTCACTAAAAATACTGGCTAAGTTATACACTAATGAGATTGTTAGACTCTATAGTGTACCTGTGGCTATTATTTTAGATAGGGATTCTCTCTTCACTTCTAAGTTTTAGAAGAAACTACATTAGGCATTAGATACCAAGCTAACTTTCAGTATAGCTTTCCACCTTGAGGCAAATGGACAATTAAAAAGGGTGATATAAATACTTAAGGATATCTTATAGAGCTATGCCATTGAGTTCAAAGGCAGCTAGGACCAATACTTGTCCTTAGTAGAATTTGCTTACAACAATAGTTATCAAGCTATTTTAGGCATGGCACCTTATAAGGAACTTTATGGCAGGAGGTGTTAAACTCCATGATGCAGGAGTGAAACTGGGGAGAGCAAGAATTCATGAGTTGATATGATCAAAGATGTAGAAGAAAAAAGTAAAATTTATTAGGGAGACATCGAAAGCTACAATCGACAGACAAAAGTCCTATGCTGACTTGAACCAATCGGATATTAAGTATGCTATGGGTGAGAAAGCATTTTTGAAAGTATCCCTATGGAATAAAGTACTCAAGTTTGGGAAAAAGGGAAAGTTGACTCCCAGATTTATCAGACCATACGAGATCACAAAGAGAGTAAGACCACTAGTATACAGGCTAGCTTTGCCTTCTAAGTTACAACAAATATATGATATATTCCATGTTTCAATGTTCAAAAGGTACAAATCAGATCCTTTCTATATAATCCCAGCAGCAGACATCAAAGTACAGCTAGACCTAAGTTACAATAAAGAACCAATATAGATTTTAGCTTAAGAAATGAAGCAATTAAGGAATAAAACCATTCCTCTAGTTAAAGTTCTCTGGAAGCATCATAATATAAAAGAAGCCACATGGGAACCTGAGGAGTAGATGAAGAGTCAATATCCACATCTATTTACTCTAGGTAATTTCAAGGATGAAATTTCTTAAGGAGAGAAGAATTGTAATACTCATAAGTCAAGGCACTGTGAACAGTACCTTTGAGGCTCGAAAAGTGTGCTCAAAGTGTCGGGTCACCTTCACGAGGCCCGAGGTGGTGTGTACTAGTCATGAAACTTTAAGGGGCTTGAAAATGATGAAATGGCTTAATTTAAAGATTTAGCATAACCAATAAAATATTTTAGGCTATAATCTAGTGGGTTGTAGGCTCAGATGGATTCAAGCCATTAATGACCTAGGATGTGCCTAAACAGACCTAAAAATACCATACCCTCAAGGTTAAAAATTTCCCCAAGTCCATTGGCGAAGGAATTTTTGAATTCTGAGGTCATTTGTAACTTTTCCTTAATTTTAAGTTTTGCACATAAATTGAGGCAATTGGTTAACTATCCTATAGAGAGAATTTTGCTATGAAATTTTATAAGCCTCTAAATGAGATCAATGATGATTTTTAAAACAAACTTGATGATTTTTGGAGGTCCAAGTGATTTTTAAAAATTCCACGAAGTTTCTACCAAAACTAAGCAATTTTAGGACATTTGGGTGGCATGTGGCCCCACCAATGCCACCTTAGCCACTATAAAAGCCCTACGTTGCCACTTAGATAGCCACTTGGCATTGCACCCCACCACCTATCCATTTTCCTTCTTTTTTCTTCCTTTGTTCCTAACGCCATTTTCTCCTTTAATCCACCATTTTCATGGCTTCTTAAAGCTAAAACAATCCCTAATTACCATTAAAAACCCTATTGATGTGTTGTGAATTTATTTTTAAAGGGATTTGAGGCCATAAAAGTCTATAGAGCTCAAAGAAATTGAAGAACATCTAAGTGTATAAAAAGCTGCTTAGAAACCACCTCTTTACGTGTAAGTGTTTCCTCCCTTTTTAATTTATTTCCTAGAGGATTTTACCATTCTAAGAATGTCTATAATCTTAGATTTTCATTTGGGGACTTATAGGATTTTTTATGAATTTTTAAAGGGAAGGTGGCGTGTATGGAAAGTGAAGCAAAGTGAGGTGCAACTAGGTCTTTTACAAGCTTGAGGTATGGGAGAAATCTTCCTTATTGAAAAGGTATGTGAATTTAAAGCATTGAAAGCATGTAACTTAGAATTGATATGTAAAAGGTGTAGAAACCTTGTACAAAAGTTAAGGAATTCTTGGTTAAAGTGTATGTAATTGTGAATTAAGCTTGTGTTTGTACTAATTGTGAATTAAGCTTGTGTTTGTACTAATTGTGTGTGGAATGAATGTTTTGAATGATGATTTGATAGAAGGAATGAAAGGAAGGGCTATATTTTCATTTGTTCGAGAGGTGCAAGTGATGTGTGTGGTGTGTGTATGGATTGATTAAGGTGAGTTTGGCATGTTTTCTAAGGTGTTTCATATAGAGATACATGAATTATGCATGTGTACGGTGAAAAATGGTAGTGTTGGCATTATGTGAAAGTTGTCTGAGAGGTTGCTTTGTGGGGTAGGCTAGGTTTATGGCAAGTTGACATGGTATATCCCATGGAAATTGGCTTATTAATGATGGCATTATAGGTGTAGGTGATGAATTTGATGAACAAAGCTTGTGTGTGCGCGCACTTAGTGTGGCCGAGGCATGTACAAGGCATACCATGTCATAGTTTGCATGATAATTACATTGTGTGTGTATAAGCATGCTTGAATGATGTTAGGATATGTGTATGTGTGCTTGAATATGGAGAAAAGCATGTACATGGCCATTGGGAAGCATTGGCGAAGAGGTATACAAGGTAAATTTTTGTACGAAAGGTAAGGTATGGCATGGCATGTGTCTATGTGATTGGCATGGCACTTTTGGCATGATTTGTATAATGTACATTTGGCATGAATTAGGTCAATATGCATGAGTAAAAAAGTCACACGGCCTATCGGATTCCTGAATAAACCTGACAGGCGATGCATTTCCCGATAGGTCACCCATCATAGGATTTCTCTAGGGCTAAACTCTTTAACACTTATGGATTGTTTTAGAACTTCATCAGGTTTTGCCTAGATGTCCAGTCTAATCCTCAATCATATTCATACATGGTCCAATAGACTTAGAAAACTCATTTACTGACATTTCCTAGGTCACAGAAAATTAGGCAGCATAAAGGCTTCCCGAGTGACATACCAAAATTTTTTTTCACCTGTTAAAACACTTCTAAAGGCACACAATCCATAATCCTCCATTTGGACCCTTTTGGTCCCCCAATCAACATTAGCACACATTAGACAAATATCAAAATCATACACATAGGGCCTCAGGCCCACAGTCATCAAAACCACAAGCAACCAAACAAACACAACACCTACTTATATATATCACATCCAAGTTTTGTGTGCAGAATAGCAACTTCTAAGCATGCCAACCCAAACCTATAGGATTTACATGAGTGCCATTACTAAAATAAAAACAACTTTTTTTACCTTTAAACTCTTGTATGACTACACTTCATGATCACTGAGGCTAGCCTGCTTGTCCTTGTTACCTGTACACCACAACACGGGTACACTAAGTATAAAACTTAGTAGTGAATTTAAACCGTTTAAAACATGTATTAACACACACATGCAAGGATAAATAATAGTCTAGGTGTAGTGTGTGAGCAACATGCTAGATGACTAATGCCATTTAGATGATATGTCATATTTTCTTCAAAATTACCAAAATACCACTGGGGTTTATTTATTAAATTTTCTATTAGAAATTATCATCAATTATTTTAAATTTACATTCTTCTCTATTTTAAGTCCATTTTATAGGCTCGACTAGATAGACAACACTTATAGACACTGGATGAAGAGGGAACTAAAAAGTGTGCAGTGACCTACATTTTGGACCCCAACTGCTACACCGACCCAATATAGCCATAGGGATTAGTTTATAGGAACATCCTAAGGGGCAAAAATACTGAGGTGTATAGGGATTAGTCCCTAGACCTCCTAAGGGCACTGATCATGTCAAATAAGTCCTCTAGTTCTGCCCAGCAAACTAGTGAAGTGGCCCCTCAGGGGACCTTAGCCGCTGCACTAGTATAGTTTGAAATATAGTTAATAATGAAGAGTGTCTACCCAATAGACTAGTGCAATAGCTCAATTTTAAACCTCGGCCTCTGCACCGGCACAGTCTGATGAACAGAAAGTCTAGTAGCTGCTAATCCCTAAGTTGACCGGTTAACCTATCTAGTGGATGTCTAACTATTGGGCCATCTAACTTCATTTTAAGTTTATTTCTTTACTAATCATCTTTTTATAATATTATAAGTTGAAAATAGATAATTAAAATTTTTATCAAATAGTTAATTTTTGACACGGACAGTTACAGGTCATTTTTAGCCCATTGAGCAATTACGGGTAAATTTTTTTATCACATTCTAACTCATTTCTGAATGCATAATTAAAAACATATTAAATCAAGTCTAGTCCATACTTTTCAATTTATTATTTACATTCTAGGCACTTAATTTAATTATAATTCCAAAATCATTTTCAACATGACAATTATTGGTCATTTTACCTATTTGCGATAGCCATTTTAGGTCCTTTTTTAGTGCCAATTGCACTCATAGTCATGTATCTCCATAGGCTTAAAGCCAAGCTCAAATAAGTATATCAAATTGCCATACAAATGGCTTCCATTCAAACTTACATGAATATCACAAGTTAAGTCACTTTAAGGTACCAATTTCATGCCTAAAATTAGTCCATTTTCAAATCCATTTTTCATGCTATTTAAGCCAATTTTAAATTTATTTTTCAACCTTTTTCTACCCTTTAAAAGTGTCCCATGTGATATTCATTTCATGCCATACTAAGTATGCAAATTCACCTAGATCATGCCATATAAATCATGTCACATTCATGCCACAAATGTTGTGCCATTTCACACACATATGCTAGTTAGGCCATACCTCATTTTCATTCCATTTTACCTTATAAAGCTCCTAGCCAATAGTCTCAAGTTTCCTTTTACATGCTTTCTATCACATTTAAGCAGACATATACACATTTAAACATCACACAAGCATGCCCACACATAAATTATGCCTTTGCTAAGAAAACTAAGCCAACATGCACTATGTTCATGCCTCGGCCACATTACATACACACACACACACAACCTTTATTCACCACTCTCTTTACCTACACCTATCATGTCATCCTTAGTAAGCCATATTCCATACAACATGCCAATCACACATGTCATACACTTAGCATACCCATCGAGGAATCTCCCAACCAAAAGGAAGCACACACTAAAACTCACAATTTTCACCACCTACACCTATAATTCAAGTATCATTCATATCAAATATCTTAGAGATCATGCCAAAACTACCTTAACAAGCCATAAACACCTCACACACCTCTCGGCCAAAAAAGGAACTCACCCTTCCATGCATTCTTTCCACGCAAACTCCATCCCAAGAATTCATTCTATATACAATTAGTCTAATTACATGCATAGTCCATCAAATCACACACCTTAGCCACATTTTCTACTAATTTCGTATAAGGATTCTAAGCTTAACTCATACCAATTTCATCACACATGGTTTGAATGCCTTAAATTCACATACCTCACTATCAAAGACATTGAATGCTACACTTCAAGCTTGAAAGACACCATAAAACACCTCACTTCTTCTTTTCCTCTATTCCTGCCAATATCCCTTCAAAAATCCACCAAAAATCACACACACCTCTAAATTAAATTCCAATCATATAGGTGTTCTTAGAATCATTAAATCCCCTAGGAAATAAATTAAAAAGGGCTAAAATAATTACACATCAAAAGTTGCCCTTTAATCCTCTTTAATGTACACCTTAGCTTCCTTAAATTTTCTTGCAATCTAGGGACTTTTTTGGCTTCCAACACCTTCACAAATCAATTTTTAACACAATTAAAGGATTTATGGTGGTAATAGGCAAGGGAAAAGTATGCTTAAAGGAATAAAAATGGAGGCTTGAAGCTAAAAATGGCATCGGGAGGGAGAAAGAGGAAACAACATAGAGAAGGGAGGAGGGTGAGTGGATGTGACTAAGTGGCCACTTAGGTGGAAAATAAGGGTTTATATAGTGGCTGAGGTGGCACACGTGGTCCCACATGCCATCCGAACAACCTAAAAAACCTCAGTTTCGACAAAAACTTTGGAGAATTTTAAAAAATCACTTAGACCTCCAAAAATCATTGTATTTGTTTTAAAAATCCTTAATTACTCCCATTTAGAGGCTCATAAAATTTCACAACCAAATTTTACCAATAGGATAGTTAACCAATTACCTTAATTTACGTGTAAAACCCTAAAATTAAGAAAATTTGCAAATGACCTCGAAATTCAAAAATTCTTTCACCAATGGACTTAAGGAATTTTTAACCTTCAAGGTATTGCATTTTTATGTCTATCCGGGGACATCCCCAGTCATTCTCAGCCCGACTCCATTTAAGCCAATGACCCACTAGATTACAACCTAAAAAATTTATTAGTTTTAATAAATCTTTAAATTAAATCTATTTCATCATCTTATGACCCCTCAAAGTTTTATGACTAGTACCCCCACCTCGAGCCTTATAAAGGTGACTCGATACTCCGAGAACACTTTTTGGGCTTAATGGTACTATTCATTGAGCCTCGACTTAGGGTATTACAATTTTTCCCTTCTTAAGAAATTTCTTCCTTGACATTACTTAGAGTAAATAAGTGTGGGTACTAAGCCATCATCTGCTCTTCAAGCTCTCAGGTAGCTTCTTATATACTGTGATGTCTCCAGAGAACTTTAACCAAAGGAATGTCTTTATTCCTTAACTGCTTCACTTCTTTGGCTAGTATCTATATCGATTCTTTTTTGTAGCTCAGGTCTAGCCACATCTATTTTTAGGACTATATGGAAGGGATATGATTTATATCACCTCAACTTAGAGACATGAAACATATCATGAATCTCTGATAATTTTGATGGCAAAGCTAACCTATATGCTAGAGGTCCCACTCTCTATGTGATCTCATATGGTCCAATGAATCTGGGGCTCAGCTTTCCCTTTTTCCCAAATTTGAGGGCCTTCTTTAATAAGGACACCTTGAAGAACACTTTCTCACAAACAACATACTCAATAGCCCTCTGCTTTAGATCAACATAGGCTTCCAGTCTAAATACATTTTAGTACTAGTAGGGTGCAAAGAATAAGGAGCTTCATATGCCTCCTTCAGTATCTGTAACCTCAAGTCATTTGTACTAGGTTCACACAACCTGCCTCGATAATATAGACATCCATTCTCTCTCAAATCAAATCTCAATGCCTTCCCCTCTTAAACTTTACTTACCAATTGCATTAGTGACTCATCTTTACCCTATACTTCCTTTATCTGCTATCTAAAGTCTGGTTTAATCTATAACTTAGCCAATACAACATTCTCCTTAGTGTATTGCAATTTAGCATTCTTAGATTTCAAAGTCACCATGAATTTCTTGCTCAATGCATCTGCTACCACATTAGCTTTTCCTAGATGGTAATCTATTAAGTAGTCATAATCCTTAATCACCTCTAGCCATCTTTTCTACCTCAAGTTCAACTCTTTCTAAGTGAGAAGGTACTTCAGACTCTTATGGTCAGTGTAGATGTAACATTTCTCATCATATAAGTAGTGTCTCTAAATTTTCAAAGTAAAAACAATAGCAGCTAGCTCCAAGTCATGAGTAGGATAATTCTTCTCATATGGTTTTAACTACCTTGAAGCATAAGCTACTACATTTCCTTCTTACATCAACACACAACTTAAACCATTAAGTGAGGCATCATTATACACTACAAAGTCCTTACAATGTTTAGGTTAAATCAGGATAAGAGCTTCTATCAGCATCTTTTTCAGCTTCTTAAAACTAGCCTAACATGCATCATCCCACTCAAATTTCATATTCTTTCTAACCAATCTTATCAAAGAGGCTACAATCAAAGAGAATCCCTTCACAAACCTTCTATAATACCCAACTAATCTTAGGAAACTCCATATCTCTATCATATTCCTCAGAGGTTCCCACTCTAACACTACCTTGATGTTATTAGGGTCTACTCTGATGCCTTCTACTAACACTATGTGTCCTAGAAAAGCTACTTTAG
>CANXYI010108755.1:0-15265 GCA_948208565.1 Hura crepitans
CATAATTTTAGGGATATTATTGAGATAGTAGGCATAATTTTAAGGATATTATTTTGTGTATATTAGCTTTTAATATTTTTCTATATTAGTTTTTTCTCTCAATTTTCTTTGTTTTCTCCACAAAAATCAAGGTCCTAACAAGTAGTACATCATCGAAGTAAGGTAACAATCTTTACACTCATATCTTAAATTATATCTTATCGTGCAATAATTAAGTTCTATTGAAATGATACGTTTGAAAAGTATAGTCTATGATATATCAAAATAAACATAACATGATCACATCATAGTTTAAGATAAATTTTGAAACTCTTATAACCAAACAAACCATAAGAACATAGTTAAAAAAAGGCAAGACGTAAAACTGAATGTTTTGCACAAGTCTTTTGCATTTAGGCATCATAGTCATCAAGAAGCGCCAATGAAAAGAACCATAGAGAAAATAACAAAAAAAAATAGAAACAGTGGCTATCTCAAAAACAAAATTAAATAAATCCGTTATTAGCATAAGAAAGCTCTCATAGAGGATAAGAGAGGGAGTATAAATTTTCTTTTAGGTTAGGCTTCTGTTTTCTCTAGGAAAAGCACTTAATATGATTTGGGCATATTAACATAATTAATAACAAATCAAAATCAACCATTAAAAAGTACATGATTTATCCTCAAACTATAAAAATTTGTAATAAAAGTTTTTTTAATAGATTGACTAAGTAGACATATGGTTAAAAACCAATAAGTTAAACTAAAATTTAGACCAAATCATTAAGTGCAAGTTTCTACTTTAAGTCTTAATGAACCTAATATATACTTAAAATATAAGTGAATCAAAATTGTTCTGTTCAAAACGAAAATACATTATTTGTACTTAGAACTCAAACCTAAGATTCAACTAAACCCTCAAAAATACTATGAAAGCTTGCAAATAAAGGATTTACTATTAAACAATAAAAATGAGAAGTATATAATATACAAGAAAAACTTTCCTTAATAGGATTTTTACAAACATACAACAACACAAAGCATATTAAGAGAATACAAACTAACATAGAAGCAAAGGAAAGAAAAATGCATCGAAATTTATTAGTCTAAAGCCTAAGAAAAATAAAAGGGCTAGAATTAAAGAATACGTGTAAACATCTTTCTTTTAACAGCTACAGTTCACAACATAGGTATCTCCAAAAGGATAAACACTTGAACACGTGATTTGTATTCGATTTCTAAATCATCAAAGAGCAAAATACAAAGTTAACCATGACTTTTCATACAAAACACATACAAAAAAAACAGGTTAGACACAGAAAAATTCGAAGCTAAATCTTATAACTATAAGAACTCTAGATGATTAGGGACTAAAAACCTTTCATATTATAAAAATTAAAAATTGAAGGACACAACTTAGAGGGTTACATGTAGAAAATTCATAACACATGTTCAATTGAAAAATCAAGAGCACTAAATCGAAGTTTGGCACAATATTCACATGCAAAGAACCTATATAGCTATCTACCACTACACAATCCTGAAATCATAGCACAAAAAAAACAAAGAAAGAAATAAGGAACATCAGAAAGTAGCTTGTCTTTTAGAATAGATTTCTTCCTTTTTCTTTTTTCCTCCAACCACTTTTAGTCTTTTTGATTTCGAAAGACTGGCCACCTAATAAAGAAAAGAGAAGGATTAAAATCAAAGCAAATAATAAAAAATGAAGATACAAAGAACTCTAACCGATTAAAGTCATTTTGGGTAAGAGAAAAGATTGATGAAATCCACCATTTTCTTCAATACGGTTTGAAGCAAAGCAAAACACACTTCTTAAATGACATGAAAGCCTAAATCAATGATTTGAAAACAAAAATCAAAATCGATTTCTATAAAAAGTGAAAAAAAAAACCTAAGATTTCGACATGCATGGGACTTCTAAACTTGATTGCAAGGATCTAAGGATAAGCCACCAAAACCTGAAGTCTCTGTTGATGATTGTTAGATTTAAGAACTTCCTTAGGCTTTAATTTAGTGGTAGTGTAAGTTAGAAATGAAAAAGGATCGAAAATATGACGATATTTGGAGAAAAATGGTTTGGAAATCAAAGAATGAGGATTCAATTGAGTAGAAGAAAAAGAAGAAAGGGGAGGAAGAGAGAGGGAGAGAAGTGTTGGCAGATAAAAGAAAATGGAGGAGAGAAAAATGTGAGGCTCTTATAAGAGCATTTAAAGGGCTCAAAAGACCCATTTGCCCTTATGGCTCTTTAGGAACAGGATTTAGATCAAGGTTATTTTTGTCTTTACTTAAATTTGAGACCTATTCTTCATAAGATTGTTTCCTAATATTTAACTTCATAAATAATAAATTTATCTTCCATTAATAATTTGATATAAAATTTTATATTTTTGGTTAAGTCATTATTGGGTTTGAAAATGACTTATTTATGAAAAAATGAAAAAAAAAAATCTTTTATCAAAGATTGAAGGAATTAGTAAAAATAGAATTAAATTTACAATTTAAAATTAAAACATGTTTGATAAAACCTTAAACAATAGATTGAAGTCAAGAATTGATTTTAGTCGAGTTATTCTAAAATGAAATATAGATCAAGATCAGGAATTGATTTTAATCAAATTTATTTTAAATGAATAAAAAAAATTAAAAATCTTAAATGGATTTTTCTTATCAGGTGTATTAAAAATATATATATTAAAAGTAAAATAGAAATCAAGAATTGATTTTTATTAGGTTTATTCTAAATTCTAAGTATTAATAAAGATTTAAATAAAAAAAACAATTTTAAGCAAGTATATTCTAAAAATAAAATATAAGTTAAAACTAGGAATTGATTCTAAACAAATTCATTCTAATTATGAAAAATAAGAAAAAAAATAATCAAGTTATTTATAATTAAAAATGGAGTTTAATCTAGTTTATTCAAAAAAAAAAAAAAACACGTGTAGTATAATTAAAATTAGGAATTGATTTTAATTAGATTATTTCTAAAATGTAATACATAAAAATTGATTTATTTTGATGAAACGTAGAAACATACTAAAAATTGTATGCAAAAAAAGGAGTAAGAGAAAAATTTCTTACTGTTAAAATCAATTAATTTGTCATGAAATACTTAGTATCGATTTAAGACGTCGTAGGATGCCTAACACCTTCTCCACGCATAGTCAATCCCTAAATCCAACAAACATAGACCAAGTCATGAGTGTCCAGTTGCATTCTCTATATTAATTGGTGGCGACTCTAAAACCTTTAAAATCTAATGAGAGGACTCAAAGCTTGACCACTCCTTCATTCTATCATCATAGACCCCATTAATGAGTCCATACTATAAGGGATTCACCCCCGCACATCATTAGGATTAGTGTTGAGCTTTGGACTTGAGCCTCTCTTATCTAACTGTTATCACACCACAAACTTTATTAGATCAAAGTTCGAATCTAAGAGTAATAGATACCAAAAAATCTAAGTGCTTACAGATTGGTATCAACAATCATTTTCTGTTACATTTATATTAAACATCATTAATGGATTGTGGTTAACTATGAAAGGGACATAATAATAGTGTTTGCAAATTACAACTAATCATTAAAGAAGTATTTGTCAAGTCAAATAGATATGCAAATTCACATCTTATTGCAAACTCAAGGATTCAGAGTTTTGGCTTCTAATTGCCCTGAAATTCAAGATCATCCTCTTTTTAAGAGTACAAAGATTGAAGAATTAATGAAGAGTGATGAAGTTCATGTTGCTCTTGCCAAAGTGATCATATCCCGAAGCAAATTAAAGTGAAAAGAAAAAAAAATTGAAGAAAATAAAAGCTCTTTTCACTTAATTGGCAAACTTAATTTTTTTTTTTTAAATTTAATATGTATAGAATATGTTATGCGGGTATGGCAAAAATTTTGGACGTGAAGTTATTGTCCTCAATCAATTAATTGTTTTCACTAACTCCTGATTTAAGCTAATGGAAAACGAAAAAAAAAAAAGTAAATTTCTACCTGCAATTTCTTACATGGAATTTTGGCAGCTTCTTTTTTAAGCAAATAATGATCGGTTGAGTCTGACAATTTCATCTAAGACCTTTATCTCTTGCCTGAATGACTTATTAAAATTTAATTTATTTTTATAAATTTGCATCATTCAAAGTACTTTTTTTCTTTTTTGAAAGTAGTAGTAGTTTATGTTTGTCAAACAAAGTTGGTAAATTATCATTCATATATATATATATGATAGCTCGGAAAATTGTTATAGGAACTTTAAAAAATGTGGTGATATTAAGAAATTCCCCATTTTTTTTAATCAATATATTCTAATGCTTGATAGATTCCACAGTATGATGGATAATTCTATTGCATGAATTTTCAAATTGATATGTATGCATAATATAATAATAAAAAAATATATTATAATGATAAGTATTTTACAAACCCCTGCATCGGACGGGCGTACAACTAGTAATATATATATTATCAAATAGCATATCACCACTTGTAAATGAATAACTACTGGCTGTCGAAATTATAAAAAAAAAAAAAAAAAACTCTACGTCATGTCATGTGATAAAAGTTATACGAAATTTAATATTTAAGTCACCTAGCCCTATTTTTAAATTGGAAGACTCTTAAGTGAACGTTACCTTTCAATCCAAGAGTTCAGAAGAATTGGAGAATAGAACCCACCTCTCTCCAATGTATTTGAACGTATAAAGTTAAACCGGCAAAATCTTATCAGTCATGCCACAAAAAGCATCTTTTATCCCAGGACACGTAAGTTGTTGCTCTAGCAATTTAGCAAAACCTAACAAAGATGTGGGGAAATAGATATCACCTTTCCGTTCAATCTTCAGTTTATCTGAGTAGATTTCTACATTTTGTCGAATTTTCTGTTCTGACAGACCGTTAAATGTTCTTCAGTTTATCTTCGTAAATTTTCTCCATTTTGTTGAATTTTCTGTTCTGACAAACCGTTCATTTTCTTCGCAATGCTCTCCTTTATTCATAAGATTGCACAAGTTCTTATTTTGTCCATGATTTTTTTAATCTCAGCTGCTGTTGTATGTTTTGTTCCGATTATTTGTACTTTTATAATGTCTGAAATAAAGATCAATATAGACTAGTTGATCCTGGTACGCCAAATTATGCACAGAAAAGGTCATGGAGAGTCAATTCCCAGCCTCGACTGCTGGTAAAACAGCTAGGGAGCAGGATCACCAAGCTTGTAATTGTATGATATTTGAGTTTCATGAGAGTATTATGCAGTCAAGCATTGAAAGTTCTTGACTACAGGAACATCAAGTTGCTCCTAAGCCTATACATCTTGAACAGGTGGACTAGAGATGGAAAGGTTTGAGAAATTTTTGATACATTATCAAGCATTTATCTTTCTAAAAAACCAAATGGTCTTTCACTTTTTCAAGTTCTTAATGACCTACATTTATCCAATTGGTATGTGGGTTACGAATTAGCTTTACAACTGAATGGAACTTCAGCAAATTAATGCATTTCCAATTGATTACAGGCAAGCACCTCCATAAATTATATGGATGATTTGCTTTCACTGAATGGAACTTCCGCAAATTAATTTGAGGCTTGCAGCCTCACCATGCCCTTCAAAGCTCCCTCGAGGCTTTCTTCATCCAAAAGCCTCTAATACAGTCCATTCTCTTTACAAAAACTCCGAGTTGCTCACTTGTACTGGATATTTGGAGAAGTATTCTCACGTGCAAGTGATCTCAGCCGCGAAGTTAGATTACGCGTGTTGTTGCTCTTCTTTCCTACAACATGCGTAGAGCCACCATTGTTGAAGGAAGAACACCTCTTAGTTGGCTGAGAAGCTGTATGAACCGTGCTGGGAGAGGGTGTTGCTCCTAGGTTGGGTGATTGAGGCTTTGTCAAGGGGACCTGCCAACATGCATGAGATAAAGATCGTTCAAAAAAAAAAAAAGGAAAATTTCTAACTACAGATAGGCAATAAACTATTGAGTTCTACAAGTGTAGAGTTCGTATCAATATTCCAGAAAACACCTTTTCCATGTGATTTTTGGGTGTTGTTCTTTCCTTATAAAAGTTAGGCAGTGGCCTGGCCTTGAAGCAAAGGGTTCGACGCAGTTTTTTAAGCTCTGCTTCTGCCTTCTCCTGCTCAAAATAATAGTAATCATGCATCAAAGTACTAATCATTGTAAGACTTGCATGTTGACCTCTCTATAAGACACTGTCTGATGTTGAAAACATCTGATAGAGAAGCTTGACAAATTTAAATATACCTTGAGTGTTTTTTGTAGCTGAACTTTCTGGGCTTGGTAGGCACTAAATTTCTCCTCAAGTCTCTGAAAGCAAGGAAAAAAAATAGAAGAATTTAAGAAGAAACCTTCATAGCCTGTGAGATGAAGAAGTGCGTATAAAAGAAATATCGGTATGCTGCTTGCCTCCTTTCTCCTTGCAGCTCTCTCTTCTGTCCTTAAGCTGAAAGGTGTAGATAAGTTCGGAGACTGTGATTTGTTTCTGCAGGCACTCATAAACTTGGAGCAACTGGCAAGGAAAAAGTAATTCCCAGATTAAAAATTCCTCCTAAGAAACTCACATGTGAATTTGAAGAGAACTATGTAATCTGTCAATTAAGTTGAATTGGTTTTCCAAATCATCCTATAGATAGAAAGAATATTATTTTTCTCTTTCCTTCCCTTCTTCTAAGTTATTTTTAGATTTGAGTTTCAATCCTTCCAAAAAAAAAAATGAGTCCAACAATTCCAATCAATTGAAATATAAAAAAAAGATAAAAATAATTAAAAAAATTGATATTTAAATTAGGTGAGACACAATTTTTTTCGTAGGAGCAATAGCTCACTCCAAATTCTAAGCAACGAATAATCTACAGTAGCCCCGGACAGAGAGAAATGATATTGAAGTACACTATTAGTCTAGTTGATATGACTTGAAAGAGTTCAGTAGATTACTCTGTCGGCAGGAAATGCCATTTGGGGCGAACTGATTTGCTTCCAGATGCTGAAGGGTGAAGAGGTGTGTGTGCCCTGGTATTTGTAGGTATCACACAACAACACATCTGGTTAGATGATCAGAATGAATTGTACTTTTTTCTTTAATCTTGACCAAATTTAGGGCCAGTGGCACGAATTTTTTTTGGAGTGAAAAAAATAAAGAAAAAATGAATGAAAAAAATTTTAAGTCATTCGATTTCGGTCCTACGGGAGCTTCGCTCCAAATTTAGTAACATTGCATACCTTCTGTTCTCTGACTGAGGTGTGGCCAGCGTCTGTTTAGGTTCTCTAAGCACAGATACCTGCAGTTCAAAAATGAATCTCCTTTTTAGGACACGTGATAAGAGAGAAGCCATTTCAAAAGCATGCAAGAAGCAATCAGGAAACGGAAATCGGCACCGTGGTTGGAGTTTTTAGAGGAGTTGAACAATCTTTTGCTGCCTTGAAACTTGAGACAACTCTCGAATTGTCTATTTTCCGGATAATTTTGGAAGTTATTCGATTAATTTCTGGGACAGGAATGAGATTCTTTGACTTGTGGGTTGATTTTGGAGTTGATTTCCTTTTATCCATGGAACCTGTAGCAGGCTTTTTGCTGATTGGGGTGGCGATGTTTTCTTTTCTGGCACGAAGTAAAGCTGCAGGTTTAGCTGGTGAACATGTAAGCTTAGATGCTGTACCAGAAATGGACGACTGCGAGGAAGGAGCTGCCGTTTTCTTCTTGCTCACTGATGCCAAAGTGTCTCTATTCGGCATAAAATCCTGTAAAAATTGGCAAGTGAATCGCTATATCCGGATTAAGCTGAAAACAAAAAATCAATCTCTGGCATGATTCAACTACCTTTAACAAAGGTTTCTCCATTATTTTTGTATCTAATTCTTTCAGGTCCTCATTATCAGCAACAGCAAGCCAGCTTAAATCTTCAACCTTTAGGCAATCAGCTACATCAATTTTGTTTGCACTGGATGGTTCAGCCAGTTCCTCCTCCTGTAGTTTGGATGTGTCCATTTCAACATGCTGTTTTTCTCCAGTGTCATCATTTTTTATTATTCCTTTGACATTTACTTGCTTATCGACTGACAATCCGGAGTTTTCAACCATTGCTGAATCTTGGGTTGCATTATCTTTTGCTTGATCTTCAATTGCAGGTTCGGGATCATTCTTGGTAGCAGCAGTAGCATTTGCTTGCTCAAGCAACGCTGCTGCCTTTCTTGCTGCAAGATTCCTATAATGTGCCTCAAAGAAAGCTTTCTTCTGTGCTACTGAACCAGGGCGAGAAAATCTCTCAGCCTCCTCTACATATCTATTATGAGAAAAGGTCGACCATTTCTCCCAAGCTAATGACTCCGACATGAACCTTCCAAAAGATATAGACTGTCCCAGACCATGAAGCGGGTTGCCCTGTAATAAGGATTCATTGTTACTTGCCGACTAGATGAAGATTTTCTCAGCTCCAAACTAGTTGGAGATCAGTTAAGCAAAAACTTGTATGTAAAAATATTATCTTCTAGTGTGACGACACTGAAAAATCTGAACTTTTTACTCAATTATTAATGAAACTGTGCAATTATGAAGCAAAAGGAAAAAATAAAATAAAAGGAAAGTAACCCAATAATGGATTTGACCAAATTATTAGAAAGACACAGAAAAATTTGCAAAATGAACTGACCTCATTGGACTCGTTAGGCAAGCCTGCAACGTAAGAGAAGGGTTGCTGCTGGATGAGACAAGTTGGTTCCCCCATAGGTTTTGGGCTTTTGGCACCTTAAAATCTTCCAAACTTCGAGCTCTAAGGTCTTGGTGCAACACTTTTAAGTATAAGATTTCTGTTCCTTTGTGTTTTGAATTTGAAATTCAAATGGAAAGGGCATTGGCTATTGGTCCCATGCCATAGAAAAGCAGGCAATATAAATGAGAAAAAGGATGCCCGGAGTAATCTTTCTTCTGTCAGACCGAATGTTTGTGGGGTCCCTTTCCCATTTTTCAATCGTAAAATGAAAATTTTTAGTTCTTTTTTCAAACTTATTTTGGGGCCCACTTCGTGATTCCTTCAAATTTGATATCTATACTTACCGTTGGTTTGGACACACCGACATAACAGTTTTTTTTTTTTTAAAATAGTAATATTAAAAGGTTTGGTTTGGAAATTAGATTGAACTTGAAGAAGAGAACGATATAAGCTCTAGGCTCTATGTTGGCATGCTTAATATTCAATTGCATTGGGAAAGAATTTGCCCAGTAATGTACAGTAACTTTCTGTTGTTAGAACTTGTGCCTTGTGGGTTGTAAAAATACATAAAATACTAACAAAATTTTATCATCATTTTACAATTCTAATCTATGATCAACCAAAAAGAATGAAAAAAAAAGGGTCCTTCAATTTTTTAAATTAACATATATCTACTTAGTATTTATTTCGATACGAAAATATATTTATTATTTAAACTTTTATACAAATTTACTCTTTTTTAAGAATAGTTAATATATTTTGAAGTATAAAAATGCTTTCACATTATAAAAAAGGCAAATTTACATTAATTTTTGGTCAATAAAAATATTTTTACATTAGAATAGAATATAATAAAAATATATTCTATTTTAAAAACTTTAGGGCTATATTATACCTTTAATAATTGTAATCTAATAAAAGAAATAATTAGTACTCTGAGGTGCCTCTCAACCTTGTTTATCAATAAAATATTAATATGTTCAGATATATATATATATATATATATATATATATATATATATATATATGTTTCTCCTTGTTGCATACTGTAGGTTAAAGGAGCGCAATAAATCGGCTCACGATGAATTGGTGAAAGTGTAAATACAGTGGATAGACGGGATCAACTTGTTGTGGGTTTTTATCAAGTTAACCAGATTTCATTTTCAAAATGTTAAATTCATATAGGAGGGAAAAACTAGAGAAAATAACACTATTTACCCTTTTTATGTTTAATTTTAAAAATGTATCATAAATATTTAAAATTTTTAAATATGTTATTTTAGTATTTTATATTTTAAAAATACTTTAAAATTATTAACCTAAACACAATTTTTTTAAGAAACTTTTATTTTTTTACACATTTCTTCTCTACAAAATTAATCATTTAAAATTGACATTGATTGTTAGGATTTAAAATTTAAGATTTTAGAATTTTAGGATTAAGGCTTTAAAATTCTAGGATTTAGGGTTTAAGATTTTAGATTTAAGGTTTAGGGTTTTAGGTTTAGGATTTTAGATTTAAGGTTTAAAATTTTTGGATTTAGGGTTTTATGTTTAGGGTTCACATTTTAAGATTTAAAATTTTAGAGTTTAGGATTTTGGATTTTAAAATTTAGGACTTTAGAGTTTTAAAATTTGAGGTTTAGGGTTTAAGTTTTTAGAGTTTAGAATAGTAAAAAAAAAGTGTATATTAAAATTGGGGTAGTTTTAAAATTAAAAATTAAAAAAATATAATTTTAAAAATAAAATTATATAAGGTATTTTTTTAAAAAAAAAACCACTATTTTTTTTAGCATTTATAAATAAATCCCAAAAAAAACTACGTACATTTGTCCAAATTTAAGACCACAAGCCACATATAATGTTAAAAGTTCAAGTTTAATCATACTAAATCTATATTTATAAGTAATAAATTAGAATATTATAAATAAAATTCTAATGTATATATACCTCTATTTTAATTGAATTTCAATGTAATTTTTTAATTAAATTCCTAAAGTTTTTTATAATTTTTAAATTATTCGATCTAATAACAAATCAAAATTTAATGGTATGTGATTAATCGGATGTTAAATGAAATTATAAAGTTAATTTATTCTCCACTTAAATATGAACCACATTATACTAAAAAAAAATGTATACAATATAACAATTTATGCCATCAGGACCTGACATTTCGTTGCAATGAATGATTTAATTTCAAAGCAATCAATAATCTTAATAATCCAATTGAAAAGCAACTTTAATTTAGAATTTAATTTTGAAAACAATTAATAATTTTAAAGACTCAATTGAAAGCCAATATATCAGGAATTTAATTGGAAATTGGCCATATATTAGAATTTTATTTGTAATTATCTGTAATAATTTTTAATTTAAAAGGGATCTTTCATGATTCAAAAGAGAGTAAGATTATCATATACTTGTGCGTTGGATGCGCAACAATATATAAGAGCCGTTTCTTTTACTGTTATCTCAAGAGTTAAATATGAAGTAGTATATTACTTGTAACTGGATGGACACATGGATCAGCACAGTAAGCACACTAACGGCCATTTCTTTTACGATGAACTAATGAATTGATTTACAAACAAAGCTAGCAAAAGAGAAATTGCTACAAAAGAAAAACAAGATTTGGTTCCAATTTGTTGATGAATCCCTTCTTGAATATGTCTTTCTTGCTTCAGTTGAAGTCTTAATTGAATCATTTGCTTTCCGATTTGCCCAAAGCCTTCAAACCGGTCCAAGCTTTCCAATTCTTCCAAGTGATGAAGTCTAGCTATCTATAAGGGAAAGTAACTCGGATGGAGTAAGTGGGAAAGAGTGGGTGTATCTTTTTCCTTGTGTAGAACTGGTAAATCCCGATTGGAAAAGAAGTAGGCCTCGAGATTGCTGCAAAAAGGGTAAATAAATCCTTGCAAGAAAGAATTCTATCTTGGGATTGATCCAGAAAAAACACTTAGAAGCTTAAGTCAATAATGAGAGGAAATTTTGACAGTGTAACTATAGTGTAAAAAAAAACTTATCTCAAATTGGAGTAAATGCCCTATTTATAGTGATGACCTTAGTCTGGTGAGTCTCCTTGATGCAAGGAGAAATGCATAATTGGGGCACTAAAAAAAATTGGCAAAATAGTAGGCCCATAACCATTATAAAAGTTATTTATCATTTTATCCTAACCGCGAGATGATCAAGTTATCCAAAAGTTCAAGTTTCAGATTTGCCTCGAGTTTCGAACTCATGCAGGGATTAAACATGATACATGTAATGAGCCCGATCGGGTGTAGGGCTTTCGGACTCATTTTGAATTCCATAACTAGGCAGTAGTTTAGACGTAACTTTTTTATTGATGCTTCATACCTAATGATTGACATTAATTACTGTCTTTTTATTTTCCCTAGGCATCATTAACTCTCACTTCCAATTTATATATATAGGATTTTTATCGCTTTTTTTTCATTTTGCTACTTTTGTGTTTGCTCCTAAAATTTTATCGCTGCTCAACTTTCATTCTCCTCCAAGTTTTTCGACTTCTTTTGTCTTCAAATTCATCAAGTAAGTGCCTTGTCCCTATTCCTCTTAGCACTTTCCTCTTTTTGATTTCTTCGTTATGACTTCTAAATCTATTGATTTAACAAAATCTGGTAATACTTTCTCTTCCTCTTTTTCTTCTTCAACTTATTCACTTTCGATACTTTAAGGACAAACCAACTATGTAGAATGGTAGGCACTTCCTCTTAAATTGTAACAATGGAGCCTTCCTAACTTCAGAACACTAGTTTATTTCCCATAGGCAATCCTAATGGGATTGAAATTCTGATTAATCGCCCTAGCTTACAAGAAATTTCTTACATCATAACTCCTTTTACTAAAATGCCCCTTGTTAAGAATCCATTCTAAATAGCTGGGCAGTACCTTGCCAAAATTCAGGGAAAATACGAAATACCTAAATAATTTTCATTAATCGCATGCCCGCCTAGCATGAGTCATGACAATGGCCCTTTTAACGAGCAGTTTTTCATGTTTTTTGAGAAATTTTTTGAATTTGGGCTTCGTTTTACCTTTTCCTCCCTTCTTCAAAGAAGTTATGAGGGAATATAACTTCAGTCCTAGCCAATTAAGCATTACCAGTTGGCTAATTTTGGCTTACTTTCGGATATTGTGTCATCAACATAATATCCCATGTTCTGTAGATTTTTTTGTTATTTTTTCTATCTTACTAGGTAGGAAAATTTTTTTATCGCATTCACCAACCGCCCGAGCAAAGCATTATTCAACGATCTTCCCTGATCAAATAAAGAATTTTGGGATAGATATTTTCTAATATAGTCTCGGGAATAGGGCAATTGCCTAAAGACTCGTACCACCCAATTCACTTCTTTAAAAGATGAGACCTCCGACTTCCCTCATGTCAGCAATGACTTGGCTTCTCTGCTGAGTGGAGGACTCTGCTCTTCAAAGACTCTCCTACTTGTTATTGATAGTGACTCTTCTAAAGAGGGTGAGCCTGTATTTATCATTATTTGTTGTTCATCGTGTTTGCTTATAATACTCATTTCTTGTTATTATTGTTGTCATCTTAACAATAAAGTTATTTATGCCTCTCTTTTTTACAGGAATGGCAAGCAAAGCTGATCATTCCAAGTGGGTGAAATTGTGTAACACCCCCTGCTCGATTCTCGAAAGAACCCGACAGGAGATGCTACTTCCCATAGGTCACTCATCCTATTTCTACCCTAGCTGCCATTCGTTTAACACTTATAGCCTTATCTACCCTGATGGTCAGTTAATGTTATTTCCTATTCTGTTATCATGTTACCCTTATAATGTCCATGAATGACTGCTAAACCCATTTAATCAGATAGAAATGCACTTTATAGAAATTTAAGCAGCACAAAGGCTACTAAGGTGAAAACCCAAAATTTCAAACCTGCTAAAACACACTTTTATAATAATCATGATCAATTTTCCCAACTCCTAAACCCATCAGGGCCCCCAATAACTCAATCAATCATATCAAGTCATAGACAACACAAGGTTTGGGACCCATATCATTCCACAAGCAATCACAGAGGCATGCATTTACTTAAACATTCATCCAGTAGTCTAAATTTATAATTTATAGATTGTTGTATATAAAGTATACATTTAAACATCTCATTATCTCAGGCCTCACACCCTCTCTATACATAAGTGCCCTAATTTTATACATATACAACTAAGCAAAAATGTACCCCGGGATGGCTAGTCTGCTACACTATGCATGTTGAGGCTGAAGAGCTACCTCTACTATCTACAACCTGTCATCAAAAGCCGATACATTAAGTATAAACTTAGTGGTGAATTTAATGTAACAGATGTATATCACACACACACAATTATTCAATAGTCACACGTCAAGTTAGTCATGTGAATATGCAGATCCCAGTTACATGCAATTCTATCATGCATAATTCAGTGTTAGTACATCATGATTAGTTTGTCTTATAGTTTGATTAAATACATCAAGTTACATCTAGTTCCTTTAATCATGCTAGATATATCATAAATTCATTTAGTCATTACCATTTACATTCAGTTTCATTATTCTATTTCAAGCCCATACTGGAAAGACTACACTTACAAACACTAGATAATGGGATCTAGATTGTACAGTGGCTCACATTTTGGACCTCGGTAGTTGCACTTAACCATATCCATTCGATAGTAGGGATCAACCTCGTGGGACCTCCTAATACTAAAGTGGTAGATGGCAAGGATTAGTCCTGATGGACCTCTTAACATCTGTAGGGATAACAGGGATCAGCCCCATGGGACCTCCCAATATCCCAATCATCATCTCATCTTAGATGGATAGTAGGGATCAACCCTATGGGACCTCCCAATATCCCCAAGTAAAGTGGGTAATAAGGATTAACCCATATAGACCTCCCAATACCTAGATGTGCAGAGTTCACTAACAAAACCTCAGCGACTGCACCCGCCATCTCAATCATATAGGCAATGGCCTAAGAGGACCAAAACCCCTAGCAGCTACTACTTCCCTAGTTGACCGGTCAATCTATCTAGTGGGTGTCTAACTGATATGGGCTAATTCTAATTTACAAATTTTCCTTACACAGTTATAAGTTATCCATTCACAATCACAATGTTACGATGATTTCCACATTGATGTGGACACTTGCACTTACACACTTTTTCCTAGTTCCAGGTCACTTTACAAACAAGGCACTAATTATTTGGTCATTTTTATAATTTCATTCTCAAGTCACCACCATGAAATCATCTATTCCAATTTTCGCTACTACTTTACATAGTTAATACCATAATTTACACACTTCTATGTCACTATCCATGCCATTATTTGTCACTAACTTTACACACATTTTTCCATCCAAATTATTTATGTTCATGAATTCTCATGCCAAAATTGATCACTTTTACACACATTATACACTTAGCACAAATTACCATATTTTAACACATACAAGGCATATTTACCATTCTTTAATTCCTTTACACATTTCTTCCATTATACACA
>CANXYI010108758.1:0-10368 GCA_948208565.1 Hura crepitans
GCATAAAGTCCAAGTCATGTATATACCTCTCAAATAGCATCGACTAAGGAGGATTCTAAGGGACATGGCATGCTTTGGGTCCTATGTGCTAGCTTATTACTCTTTCTCCTAAGAACTAGGAGTAAGTCTCGGGAGTGGTCAGCAAAACATGGCAGGGGGACAATTCCCTGGCAGACTGCAAAAAATCTAGCAATTCTTTGATAGGAAACACCCATCATGCCAAGTCAATCTATTAAGGTAAATGTTAGTTCTAATCCTTTATATTACTAATATTGAGTTTTGTTTTTTACAAATGTAGGGGATACTTACATCAGTCCAAGTCCTAGAACTAAGGTACTAGAGATGGTACATTAATGAAGTTGTGTTCTAAGGGCCTAAAGATAGGCATACCTATCTATCCATCATTAGGTAGTGCGAGGGAAGTCTAGCTCATAGGAGTGAGGTAATAAATAAAGCTTATATGCCTAAACTAACAAGTAAGAAGATATAAGGTTAGAATCACGCAAAACTACCTAGAAAGGATCGAGATAAGATGTTTACTAGAACACTAAATATGAATCCCTGAATGAACTTATGGCTATTCCTAGTGTGAACATCTAAGATCCTAAACACCCATCCAAGGGAGGAATAGCACCAATTCTAGAAGCCAATCTTTCAATCTACTCTAAGACAGGGAAAAAGTTAAAACTCATGTTGCCATTTGCATTAGCAAAAAGTGTGGTGCCTAGTAGGTAAAGGATGAAACAGCGAGTGCATTGGTCCACCTCAAGTTGGTTAAATAAACTCTCATCTACCATCGCTCATGTAAATTAGAGCATTAGATGTTGCCTCCATAGTCCTATCAAACAAACCCCAGCAATTCTCTCACTTCTTGAAGTTGAAGCGAAGGATAGCGGTAACAGGCATCAAATGTGATGGCTCACCAAGTGCACGGTGCCCAAGTGATGAAAGCCTAATCAAAGGGTGTTATGGCCATCTCCCTAAATGGCATGTGAAAAGTTTGAGTGGTATCTATCCATCTATCTAACAAAGCCCTTAGAGCATGCAAATCTCGGTGAAAAACCCTACTAACCAAATGGTTCATAAAAGTCTAGAAGCCTATAGCTCTCACTCTATTTTTGATCGATGAAGGCATTGTTGAGTACCATTGCTAAGGATGAGATAGGGTACCCCTACATTTAAGGTGCATTTGCAAAAGAGAGGGGTAATAAGTTAGCATAATAAGTCTGCACAGACTAAAAAATTCAAAAATAAGTCGACATAGACAAATGAAATAAGGCCACACAAGTCTGCACGAAAAATAAAGAAAAGCATAATGCAAGACTGCACGGACATTCACAACTAAAAGTAAGTCCATATAAATTTCCTAAGCCTACCAAATGTAGAGCCATGCAAAATCTTTTATTCATTATACTTGAATAAATGGTCAAGTTCAAGGTCTATGTGGACCAAGTTATGCCCTAGGATAAATAGGTCTATACAGACCTATCAAACCAAAGGTAAGGTGTTTTGTATAAAATAAAGCAAAATCAATGCAAAATCACAATGAGGGATATAAAGAAGGGCAAACTAATATAAGGATAGACTTTTAAGCATGCATAGTGTGCCAAATCCATAAAAATTAGGGTCAGGTCACAAAATGCGATATTGTATATTAGAGTAGTGTTCTTTAGCTAGTTAATGGTCATAGATGGCATAAAATAAGCTAGAATCAACATAAAAATGTCCTCTACTGGAGGAAGAGGCATGGAATGAGCCTTTCTACCCATTGGAATGAGGAGAGCTATTAGGGTGCCTTCACCAGTGCTTGAATCATTAGAGGATAAAGAGGACGAGTCGCCAGTTGCATGAGAAGCCATTAGGGAAGTTTCTTTTGATGAGAGAAAAGGAAGAATGGGAGAACCTAAAAGATTTTAAAATAAAAATGAGAGGGAAAATAAAAAGTTATCATTTATCATGATATGTTTGCACAGACTTATGACAGAGACAACCACATGCACTTAACTAATAAAGGTTTGCACAAACCTAAGCTAATGATGTCTACATAGACTTACTTTTTCAATAAGGCCTCAAACACTCCTTGTAAGCTAGGTATGTAGCATATTCAATAAGGCCTAAACACTAATTCTTATGATGTTTATAGGATCAACCCTGTGTCCAATCCACTATTTCCAAGATCAATCCCGCATCTAATCCACTCTTTCCAGGATTGACCCCACATCTAATCTATTCTTTCTAGGATCGACCTTATGTCTAATCCACTATTTTTAGGTTCAGCCTCATAAGCTAATCTACCATCTCGAGTTTAGCCTCATAAGCCAATCTACTATCTCAATTTAAGCCTCATAAGACAATCCATAATCAATATCATAGCCTCATCGGACTATGATGTAATCCAAAAAAGCAAGCATTCAACTTTTGCTTAAGGAAAAGTAAGTGTTCTTGATTGATGTACTTTGGTATGCATTGTTGTTTCACAGCATAAACCAAAGTGGGGGCAACTATAGTCACTTCACTTCCAACCTATGATGATAACCAGAGATAGGCTCTCAAGCAATAGCATAGGAGATTGTAAGTTCGCACAGACTTCCTTGGTGATGTTCACATAGACCTATTTCTCCAAGTCTGTGATAACCCCTTCCTTCCCTAAAGCCTATGGCCTAATGTCTGCACGGATGAGTCCAAGCCCTGTCCATATAGACTAATGCTATTTGTTCCAAAACCTAGCCCAGACCTATTGAATGACTAGAAAATGTACCCAATCTAAGTCTGTATGCACTTGTCATCGACAAAGCTTTTAGAAGCAAGATTATTCCTATTTACACTAAGATTCAGAATCTTATAGGGATTCTACCTCATTTTTGGAATGGGAAGGGTGAAACCTCAGCCTATAAATACATTACTTGGTGTAACTTTGAGAGGACTTCTGACTTTTAAACTTTGGACTCTTAGAGAACCAAAGAGAGAGTGTTTGCAACATTAATCTCCCATCATACATACATCATTGGAGTTTGGTATAAAAAAGGTTTAAATACAATCGTTAGCCTTGCCATAAATCCTTATTTATAAGTTCTTACACTCTTGTGCCATTACTTGAGAGGTGCATTCACTCAGTTAATATCTAAGGTCCCTTTCATGCTTTGATGTTACTTTGTACACCCATAATCTCATGATCTCTAAGGATTAATCACAAATGAGGTGATTCCTTGTAATCCCCACTTTAAGCATAGGAGTATGTCTACATACTAAATTGTTTTATAGCATATAACTGGTAATTGTTGTAATATATTGATTCTATTATCCTTGTTTTGACTATATGATCTTATCTAGAATGAGCCCATACGAACCTATCTCAAGAGATAGGAGGCCTGCATAGACCTATATATTGAATATGTGTAACACAATATCTACACATCTCATTGTATGATAATAATGTCATCTTTGCTCTATTTATTAGGTTTTAACATAGTTTATTTATCATGATTAGCACATCTGTAGCATGTTATTTGATCCTTTTGCTCATTAATATGCATTTTAGTATTCTAGAATTAATGTCTAGTCTGTATGGACTTCCCTTTCATGAGGATTATAGTTTGCATGAATATATGTGTGATCTATTATGCCTGTTATTCTATTTTATAGTTTGTAAATTTCCGTTTCATAAAGATTATATTTCGTATGGACATTACCTTTGATTTCCAGTGTTTACATGCATCTATGTTTCATGTCTTCTCTTATGTGCCCTTTATGTATTCTTTATCTAGTATCATTTAACTTCTTTGTTTGAGTTGTATGTAAGTGACCCTTCTCACTATAGTGGAGGTCTAGACAGATAGAATACCTATTCTAAGAAATAGTCCACATGGACTAACATTAATGCCTTATGTAGTCCCCACAGACTAAATGACATAGAGGCGGGACTATTTTAGTGCTTTGTTTTATGTATTTTGGTCTTGTACTTATTCTACCTTCTAACTTATTTTTATATGTAATAGTTAGTTAATTAACTTATTTTACATGTCTAAACTCCAAACTTCACATTAAATGGTTTGTACATAATTAATTGGTGTTTTCCAATAAAATGGATTTGAGTTTTCCATAATCAAAAGTCATATGAAAAATATATTTTAATAAAGGCCAATCTCTCAGATATAGGAGTTGGGCAATTACTGCCAATTCTTATGGAATTATAGGTAGTTGTCAGGTTATATTGCAATAAATGGATAGCCTGATTTATGGATGTAAAATTTACACAATTTAAGTTATTTTATCTTTTAAATTCTGCTAATTTATTTTCTTACATGTAAATGTGAGATGGATGTTTTAAATAATGCTCGTATGCTTGCTTGATATGAGATTGATAAATAGTACAATATATATAGATGATATATTATAAGGGCATGAATAAGATATGAGATTTTGAACCTTTCTGGTACAGAAGATCAGAGGTCCTGGCGTAAAGGCCAAGTGGTGACTCCACTAACCGCTCTCATCCTTGGTAAAAACATCATAATCTCGAAAATCTCTATATCTATTACTTTGATATCTATCTTTCAAATATGAGCTAGAAAATGGGAATAGTGAAATGTAATGCATAATTATGAAGTAATTGAATGAATAATAATGAGTTAAAAAATTATGTGAATTAGAAAATAACTTTACATAGATATAATGAATAACTTAGTTAATGAATATACAAATTAATTATGTCATGTATTTATATAAGAGATTAATTCTAATCTTCTGTAGTAAACTATGATAGGTAAGTGGCTTAAAATTAGTACATATAAGCTATAATAACATAACAACCTAAAATGACCAAATGATAACAATACAAATAAGGAAAAATGTATAAACATTAAGTGACATATCCATTATTGAAATACATGTTTGTCATGAATGCATATGTTTGTGGGTGCATAATTTATCAAATACACCACTAATCTGCATGCTTAGTGCAACGTGTTTTTTGATGTGTTGGTTGAAGATAGATTCGGCTTCTATTCTACCTCAAGATAGTAGTATGATGTGGATAGCATCTCACCTTAGTATAATTTTGTATATCTTTAATGCGATGTAAAAAAGACTAGTTGTCAATCATATGTATGTAAATAAGGTATGGGTTAAGTGTAATCATTTTTATGTATATTTTATTGAAGTATACTATTTATGTAAATAAAATAGATAGATACTAATAGTATATAACTATTATATGACATGTGCCGGATATACTATGATATTAAGACTTTGATATATGTTACAATTGTGATGTGATTGATGTCATTATGTGCTAGTTGATGATTAGAGGGTTAGAAGGATCTAATTGTCTGAGTTTAAATTTAAGAATATTATAGATATGTTATTTCTACATGTACAATTTAGGACATGCTATTGAATAGTCATTATGCTATCAAAGTTCTATTAAAATGAAATGGTAAATTCTTGTGCAATTGTATTCACAACATTACTTTAAATTACACACGAGCCTAAGATGCTTATGATGTAGACATACATAATAAGGTTTGAAGAAAATAATGGTATAGATAATGGTATATATATGTAAAATTTGTTAATGTACCATATATTATTCGAACTGTCAATGGTCTGAGTAGAAGGTGTCACTATTCGCTATCTCTCATTCGAATTTGGTTATCATGTCGGGCGAGGGGTGTTATAGTTCAACACTTAAAGTTGACTATATGTGACCTTAGATGATCATTTTTCAACATAAGTGAAATGGTAATTACAGACTACTAAAAGATGAAATGACTGGACACAAGTAAATAAATAATAAAAAAATAAAAATTATAGCCCATATTAGCTAGATCACTTAATGGATAGGTTGACTGGTTAAATATAAATTTGTCGCTATTAGGACCCTAGGTGTCCCATTTCATAACGAGTGTGGCCATTGATGTTCTAGGTGGGGACCCCTACATATTATATGATTAATGATTCACTTGACGAGATGTTAAAGTGGGTGTAGCCACTATAAGATCTATAAGGGCCACTACACATTTGTTTATGATATGTTATGTTATGACAGGTGCAATCATCTAGGTCAAAAATCCAAACCTCTGCATAACTTATATGATGGATGCAACCATCAAGGTTCTAGAAGAGAACCCCCATACATTTATTATGATAATGATATGTTATGTTATGATAGGAACAGTCATCAAGATCTAAATGTGAGCCCCTAGACAAGCTTAGATTTCGATGTCAAATGTTTAATGTGTAGTATGTCGAGTATAGGCCAGAATAATAATCATAATTAAAAATATATTTTTAACTTAAAAGACAATAATGGTATGAAAATAATGATCTAGGTAAAAGTACTATAAACTAGTAAAGAGATTAATTATTCATTACTTTTTGCATGTATGGTCACAAACTATAAGGTAAGATTTACTTATGATTGAAATATCTTACATCATTGTATATCTTATTTGCATGTAATACAATTCATACTTTATCAAATTCACCACTAAACATATATAGTACGTGTAGTTAGCCTCAGATAATAGCCCCAAGTAGTTGATTTTGTTATATATGTCTTTAGCTTGTTGCAGATTATATTTAGATAGCAGCGCTTATGTAAAGGTCGAAATAGTTCGGGTTGAATGTTGTGTAAATTATTACCGTTGATTATGATGTAACCTTAAACTATAAACCTAGTGATGAATGTATGAATGGAGAGTATAGTTGTTTATGTGGGAATGGAGAGTATGGTTGTTTATGTGGGATATACTATGAATGATTGTATGTGTTTGTGTGAAAAGTGTGATTGTATGTAATGAGTTAGCAAATGCATCTAAAGACATGTATTGTTGAAAAAAGTCTATAGTGGATCAGAAATACCCTTTTAAAGTAGAATAAATGTTGGATGTAAATTAGAAATGCTTTTGTTACATGTTAAACTTTTTAGTTCTCTTCTTGGACAATTATTATGATATGGGAATTTCATCAAAATTGAATTGACAAGAGTTAGAGAATTTTGCAACTAAGTGATTTTTTTAAAGCACATAAAACTTAACTCTATAGCTTTAAAAGAGACTAAATAAAGATAATGGTAAACATGTAAGGTTATCATTTATATGTAGGTTAGTGACACCCCTTATTCAATCTCGATAACAAAATAGGTAAGGGCTATCTTATTAGGTTGTATTAGAATGGGTTTAGGTATTCCTAGACATAAAGTTGCATGAGTGTCACATACACTAAGATCATGTATCATGTAAAAGCTATATTGCTTAAGGCTTATAATTATTTCTTTTATAGTAAATTGAGTTGTGTGAGCACACTCTACAGGGTAAAAAAGAAGTGGCAAGTCATGCACTAACAATGATCTATGAGCCTATTATTTTAGAGGTTATAGTGCCTAACAATATAACACGACCAGCTCCTACACAAGCTTAACTAATGTTATTACAACAATTGTAGATTTCATTAGATTGACTACTATTATAGTTGCTCCACCATTACCTCCATCAGCTCTAATGCAACCTCTATAGCCCTAAGCATTACATAAAACATACCTAGAAAGGGTAAAGAAGATAGGGGCACTAGACATTTTAGGAACATCAAAGGATGATATAGCTAAAGCTCAGTACTAGTTGGATCAAACCATTATAATCCTATAGCAATTATAGTGCACACCATTAATGAATTTGATATGTGCCACCTCTCAATTCCAAAAAGAGGCTTTTCATTAGTGGAATACAACATCAAAATGTAAAGCTATAGTGGATTTAACTTGGGAGTTCTTTCTCTAAGAATTCAAGAAGAGATATACTTCAAAAACCTACATCAAAAAGAGGAGACATGAGGTTTTAGATTTAAAGTAAGAATAGAGGTCTATATCTTAGTATGAGAATGACTTTGCCTGGTAGAGTACATATGAAAAAAGGTTTGTCCCTACAAAAGAGGAAAGGTGTAAGAGGTTTAAAAAGGGCCTCAATATTGTGATTTGGATAAAGATTGCTACCTTAAAAATTAGAGATTTTGTCTCTTTAATGGCTATAGCATATACAATGGAAGATATGTTAAAAGAAAGAAGAGAGACTTTTCAGAAGAAGAGAACTTAAACCCTAGGACAAGCTAGCTTAACCCTTAAAGATAAAAAAAAAGGTATAATGGAAACCAAACCTCATAGAAATTCTAAAATCAAAGTAAAACTCAAAAGTTAGGATAAGGATCATAGCTCAGATATAAGCACTAATATTAAACTACCAGAGCACCTATGTCTATTATAAGAAGTGCACCAATAGTCTCTGGGACATATGGAAAGAGACATGGGGGAATATGTTGGAAGACAAAGCATGGTAAATGTTTTGTATATGGATTTAAAGAACATTACCAGAGGTATTACCCCAAGCAGCAGAAAAATGTTACTCAGTTTCAAGCCTTTTCACTTATACCTACTAGAAGTTAAAAGGAGATAAGGCTACTACCAGCTCAAAGCTAAGGTTTGAAGCTTAAGCACCTGCACAATAGTATCTTATTTAAGCTAAAAAGGAAGTCAAAGTGCCAAATGTGATAGCGGCTACATTCTCTTTACTTAGATTACCTACTTTAGCTTTGATTGACTTAGGATTCACACATTTCATATATTTGTAATGCACGAGCATGAGATAGAGGGTTAGAATAAAAACCTATGAACATAGATTTCATGGTTAGCAATCTAATTAGGTAATATGTTATAATTGTCAGATTATATAGGGATTGCCCTTTAATGGTTTAAGAATAAGTATTTTCAGTGGATCTCATTGAACTCCTATTTGATAAGTTCGATATCATTCTATTGATTAATTGGTTATCTAAACACAATGCCATAGTAGATTGCAAGTAGAACGTGTGGTTCCATTGGCTTATGAACTTGCTTTACCACTAGAGTTATTGCATATTCATTATGTGTTTCTCATGTCCATGCTAAGAAGATACATATTAGATCCAACACATTTGTTGTTAGCTAAAGAAGTGAATATACATTCGGATTTGTCATACATAGGGGACCTAGTGAGTATCTTGGCTCGAGAGGTTAAGGAGTTGCAGAACAAAATCATACCTTCGGTAATGGTTTTATGGCAACATTATAGCATGGAAGAGGTAACATGCGAGAAGGAGGCTTAAATGAAGGAGTAGTATCCACACCTCTTTAATCCAGCTAATGTCGAGGATCAAATATTTTTAAGAGGGGAAGAATGTAATGTCCCTAAAATCTTGACTTTTATGAATAGTACTTCTTATGATGAATAGTCTTTCTAAAACTCGAGTTGGAATAATAGGACCAATGGGAAGTATTAATCATAAAAGAATTTTGGGTAAAATTTGGTCTCAATCTAAAGTCATTAAGGTGGTTAAAATGCAAAAGAAGATTTTTTTATTATCCTATGAATGGTACCATAGGAATATTAGAGTCCATAACCTCATGCATAGTAGAAAATTAATAGCCACAGATCCCAATAATGATATGATTTGTCTAAAAATATCAAAACATGCAGCAAAGGAAAAGGATTTAGAAGATTTTTACCGTTTATCTTCGAAATCGATTCCTTTCGATTTTCCTTCACACCGGGTTGTCGCAAACCACAGTGTTCCAGCATGGAGCACCTCTAAGGTATCCACAGCAAAATAGAGAGACAAGAGCTCATAAAGAGAAGAATAGAAAAAAAATCCAAAAGCCTAAGGCTAATGGGCAATTGAATTTTTCATAAAGAAGTAAGGAAGCAGAAAATAATTTTTTATTTAGTGGTTCTTTTTGTGTCTTGCCCAAAATCCAACTTTAGTAGGGTATTTATACCTTTTTAATTGTTGTTATAGGTAAATAATTATGGCCTTTATTAACTCTTAATAGCTTGACTTAAGTTGGACTTTTAATTTAATGAAATAAAGGCCAAAACTGCTTTCTTCTAATGCTTATGCATTGAGCCTAAAATAGGGTTTTTAGGCCAACTCTTGACTCTAAGCCTAATGCATGTTTTTTTATCTTATTTTATTTATTCCAATGACATCTAATTCCATCTAATAATCTATAATTTTACCTCATCTCCCATGTCCTATAGCTATGTGACCCTATGGGTTTCCAAAGCACATTGGCAACACATAGTGAATTAGAGTCCTAGTTAGGCCGGGACTCTGTAATTTTCAATTAATAAATTCACATAAGTACAAGTCAAGAGAGGCATCTAGCCATGCATCAAGACTACCTGTAGCACCCCCTACCTATCCTGCCTGAACCGGTAGGGTGTGTCATTACTGCCTATCTGTAATCCAGGAGTAGCACCGTCAGGCGTTACCGGACATTTAAAAACATTCGGGCAGCATAACGGCTGCCCTGTTACCTAACCCAATTCCAACCTGCAAGGT
>CANXYI010108791.1:0-17910 GCA_948208565.1 Hura crepitans
TAGATGTTTGACATGTCAATAGGTAAAAGCTAAGCATCAACTTCCTTCTAGATTGCTATATCCTATAATAATACTAGAATGAAAGTGGGCGAAAGCAAGATTTCAGTTATCAACTTGATCAGAGATGTAAAGGATAAAGTCAAGCTTATCAGAGAAAGATTGAAAGCTGCCACTGATAAGCAAAAGTCTTATGCTGACTTAAAAAGAAGAGACATTGAATATGAAATAGGTGAAAAGGTGTTTCTGAAAGTGTCTTCATGGAAGAAGGTACTCAGGTTTGGTAAAAAGGGGAAATTGAGTCCTATATTCATTGGTCCATATGAAATTATAGAAAGGGTAGGACCATTGGCATATAAGCTAGCTTTGTCACCTGAGTTACAGCAAATCTAGGATGTATTCCATATATTAATACTTAGGCGATACAAATTGGATCCTTCACATTTGATCTCAGTAGATGAAATTAAAGTCCAGCCAGATCTGAGCTATGCAAAAGAATCAGTATAGATTCTAGCCAGTGAAGTAAGTAATTGAGAAATAAAGCTATACCACTAGTTAAAGTGTTATGGAAACTTCACAACACGAAAGAGGCTACGTGGGAAGCCAAGGAGTAGATAAAAGCTCAACACCCACATTTGTTTACACCAGGTAATTTTGAGGATAAAATTTTTTAAGACGGGAAGAGTTGTGATGCCCGTAAGTTGAGGCTCTATGAATAGTACCTTTAAGGCTCAAAAAGTGTGCTTGGAGTGTTAGGTCACCTTCACAAGGCCTGAGAAAGGCTGTACTGGTCGTGAGACTTTGACTGGCCATAAAATGATGAAAATGACTTAATTTAAAAATTTAAATGAACTAATAAATTATTTTAGGCCAAAACCTAGTGGGCCATAGGCTCAAATAGACTCAAGCTAAGAATAACTCAAGATGTGCCCGGACAGACCTGAAAATACCATACCCTAAAGGTCAAAAATTCCCCTAAGACTAATGGTGAAGGAATTTAAATTTTTTGTGGTCGTTTGCTATTTTTCCTTAATTTTCAAGTTTTCATGTGAATCAAGGAACTAATTAACTATCCTACTGAAGGAATTTTGACTCTAGATTTTTAGGGCCCTTAAATTAGCCCAGTGGAGGATTTTTAAATCTAACGTAATAATTTTTTGAGGTCCGAGTGAATTTTTAAAATTTCCCAAAGTTCTCAAGAAAAATCAAGATTTTGGGGCACTCTAGTAACATATGTCACCATCTAAGCCATCACAACCCCATAATATAAGGCGCATGGGAGTGGAGAGGGTCGTTAAGTGATAGCTCAACCCTTCATCTCACCATTTCCCCTCCTCTCTCTCCCTTTATGGTCGATACCACTCCTTCCTTTAGGCCACTATTTTTTGCTAATTCAAGCTCCAATACCACCATATTTTGCCACCAAAAATTCTCTCAATTGATGAAGAAGTAATCTATAAAGCTTTTGGACACCATAAGTAACCATAGAAGTTAAGAAATTCAAGGAAATCTAAGTATACATAAAGGGGTAGCAAAAATTCAAGTTTATGTATAAGTGTTCTTTTCCACTTTTATTTTCTTCCAAGGGGATTTCATCATTCTAAGCCTACCCATGCTTTTAGATTCTCAAATTGAGGCTTGTGTGATTTTTCATGATTTTTCTAAGCTAAGTGTGTGTGTATGTAGGCCATGGTAGAAATGAGGTTCAACATGGAAATTGTAGTTGTTAAAGTGTAGGTAAGACCCCAATTCAAGTATAGGTATGTGAATTTGATGTATTTAAAGCTTTTTATGACTATTTTTAGTGTGAGTTGTGTGGGAATTATGTATGGAAGTCATGAGCATAAGGTGTAATGTACATAAATTCATGATTTAGGCTTAATTTAAGGTTGTTTGCATGTAAATTATATTATTTGTATGATGATTTGATGGAAGGAATAGGTGGAATGTCATGTCCTCTTTATGGCCAAGAGATGTGTGGTGTGTGTGTGTAGTGTTATGTCATATATATATGTGGGGGATATGATGACTAATGATGTGTACGGTATAGAGATAAATGACTTGTGTGGGTATATAGTGAGAAGATACATGGTTATGGGTGATACTAGGAATGGTCGAGAGGGGTAATATGGTGCCTTGGTTTGTAAGTTAGGTGTCTAGCATGTATTTAATGGGTATGTAAAGGGAAATAGTATGGTTGGTCTGGGAATAGGTGTGTATATGGTGAATTTGCTGAGATAATACATGTATGTGTGTGTTACATGTGTGGCTGAGGCATGTGCATAGTATGAAATGGCATGGCATGTGTGGCCAAGACATGTGCATGGTTTGTCATGGCATGGCTTATGTCATATGTGCATGTGCATGTATGCTAGAATGATGATATATGACATATATGTATTATGGAAAATGTATGTGTATACTTGTGGACAAGCTATTGCCAAAAGGTATGTATGCCTTGGTGTTGTATGGTAAGTATGGTATGTTATGGTATGTGATGTGCATGATTGGTATGATATCATGAGCATGTGATATAAGGCATGGAATATGTGAAATCATGCATGGAAATATGGCATGTATTATGAGAAATTAATGTAAGAACAAGGGTTTAAGAAATGGCTTAAAAATGGGCTTGGAAAGCATGACTAAACATGACCAATAATGTGACTTATAATAACATGAAATGGACAGGAATTGTGGACACCTTGTGTATTTAATTTTAATGGTAATGTGAGGCCATTATCATTACTTTATTAGGATACATGGAATGAAAGTATTTGTGGCTTACAATGGCATGTTGGAATGGATGAAAATGGCATGGAAAAATGCCCAAATAATAGTAACCATAGACCTATAACAGTGTACCAAAAATGTATAATGACCCATAATTGTCTTATAAAAATAACTAATCAGAATTTGACCTATAAATGACCTATGAATTTGAACATAATTGGACCTAAATTAATGGTATGGAATGGACTTAAATTTGACTTAGAATTGCCTAAGAAATTGATATAAAACTACCGTAGAAAATATGACCTACAACTATCCGGTAGGGAATAAAATGACTTGTAACTATCTGATTAAAATTCGACTATGAAATATAATTAATAACTATCTGTTGTTCAATCATGAATAATTTAACATGGTGATCAGTAATAAAATAGACATGAGTGAAGAATGGATGGCCCATTAGTTAGATGCCCACTAGATGGGTTAATCGATCAACTAGGGATAGCAGCATCTAGGTATTTGTTTGGTACTAGGGAGATCCAAGCCCTTGCTATTAGACCAAGCCAATGCAGTGGTTAGGTTCCATAGGATGGGCCACTGCACTATGATTTATTGTTTACATGGCATAATAGGCCGGTGCAGTGGTCGGGGTTCACTGGATGGGCCACTGCACTGTGATGTTGATATTATTGTCTACATGGCAATCTAGGCCGATGCAATGGTCGAGGTCCATAAGATGGGCCACTACACTATGTTGTGATGACACAATGCTATGATAAGATGATATTAATGTTTGTCTAGTACTAGAGAAGTTTGAGGTCCCTACTATTATACCACGCTAGTGCAGCGGTTGGGGTCTATAGAATGAGCCACTACACTAGAGCTTGTACGGAGCTTGAGGTCCGAAATGATGAGCCATTGTCACTTAAAGTTCCCTTTTGGTCCGGTGTCTTAAAGTGTGATCTACCTAGTTAAGCCTATTAAATTAAATTAAGCACTAAAACTTATGCCAGATAATAGGATAAATACACGAGATGCAAAAATAACAATAGCATGATTATAAATAATTAAATTAAGAAACTAAGCAATTAAATTAATGTTATTTTTATGAAATGGATTCTATGCACTGCATTTCAACATTCATAGCATGTTAATGTATTTGTCTGCCTGCATGTGACATGTTTTTAATATATCAAATTCACCACTGAGTTTCATACTAAGTATACTAGTGTTTTGGTGCACAAGTAATAGCAAGTAACGGTCCAGCCTCAGGTTTTGTGCAGTGTAATAGTAAAGACATTGAAAGGTATGAGGTTTTGTATTATTTTAATGGTTTTAATAGGCACTCATGTACATACTATAGGTTATAGGCTCAACAAACTTAGAAGCTATTAGTGTCTACAATATTAAGTTAACCATGTGATGTGTATAAATAAGCATGTGGATTTGAATGATTTAATTTCTATCTATGCTGATGTTTGTGGGCCTAAGGCCTAAGTGATGATTGGCTATTTTTCATGATATGTGGATGATGATGGAGGACTAGAAGGGTTCAGAGGGTGATAGGAAATGTAATAGTGGTTATTAGAAGTGTTTTTAACAGGTCAAAATTTTTGGAATGGCTACCCAAATTTTTGTGGTATTTATAATAGCTTGGTAAATAGCTTTTAGGATTTATTATGCCCTAAATGATAATGTCTAAGTGATAGATAGAGGATCTAGGCTCTATCTATCCAGATAATGAAAAATCTATAAGTGTTAAATGAATAGGGGTCTGGTGTAATTTTAAGATGGGTGACTTAGTGGAAGTGCATCACCTATTAAGTTTCTTTAGGAATTTGGTAGGAGGTGTCACATTGGGTGGTATCAGAGTATAGGTAAAATGTTCCTAGGTATTTTACATGAGCAATAATAGGTACTTAACCATACATAGACATTATAAGCTTACTTCAAGCAAGAACAATCTTGATTCATCCATTGTGGTCATTTGGCCACTAAAGTTCAAGCATATCACATAATCCATTTATTTACATTATCTCTCTTATCCATTTAACATGTGCATTTATGTAAAATAATGTAACTCATTCAACATACATCACTCAAATACGGTCATCAACACTTTTGACCATACATAACACTTAAAGAGCCAAAATCTCTTTAGTTGCCACAATGTGTTCAAAGCATGCTCAAAATATCATATATCAAGAATATAATCTAGTTCCACACTTATTATATCCCTAAAGCATAATAAGTATTACTACATGCCATATACTTCCTCATTAGTGCATAAAAATCATCATGCAATTAATATGTCAACATTCATAATTAACATCTATTTTGGTTCATTATAACATAACACACACCATTAACATATGCCAAGGCCATTCAGCCATAAGGTTCTCAATACCTCTAAAACGGCACCTTTTAATCATTTCAACACATATAACAATCATTCAACATCAAACTTGCATGATCCTTATTATGCTTATACATAAGCAAACATACACATATTATGGCATCATATGGGCCATTTGACTAACATGCCGTTTCCACCATTCCATACTAATGCCAATAATTCACATATCATAAATGCCAATCCTAGTGATTACATACACATTTAAGTTTATTATTACAATTAACTACACATATTTATTATGCAAAGTATAGTACATACACAACACTTCATGAATTAAATTGATTTCATATACCAAAATAACCATAATGCGACCTTGAAAACTGGTTAAACCTTTGTCTTCCCTTTATCTCAAACCTTGTCTATTTTCTCAACTACCCATTATAGATTCAATTTTTAAAAATTTGTAATAAACCAATGAAAACATAAAATGACAAAATGAAAGCATAAACGTGTTCTTGGGCACCTAGGGAATATAAGAAAAATGTCGAGTTTTGAAAATTCTTACCGAACCAAAAAAGGTTACTATTTATTGCAACAAAAATTGAGCCAAATCCTATGTTTTCCTTTAATTTTCTCACTTTTAACAAGCTCTATAGAATGTGGAGGCACCTAAAATTACTTTAACTAGAGCAAATAAAGCTTAATATGGTAGATTAAAGAAGAAAATAGAGAGGAGGGGTGAGAGAAGTCATCGGCTTCATATATGGGAGGAGAGAGGAGGAGTTGACCAAAATAAATAAGTATTTGACCCTATTTATACTTTCCTAAAAATTAATTATTTTTACCCCATTATTCTCCTCTTTTTCTTTCATTTTCCTCCTTTTTTAAGCTCTATTTGATGTCAATCAAACATTCAAAAATTCACTGACATTTGAATAAAGTGACAATTAAGAATAAGTATTCTCTGCCATAGATTGATGATCTATTTGATCAGATTAAAGGAGGTAGAGTGTTCTTTAAGATAGATTTGAGATTCGAATACTACCAATTGAGAGTGAAGGATATAGATGTGGCAAAAACTACTTTCAGGATAAGGTATAGTCACTATGAGTTTTTGGTAATGCCATTTGGGCATACTAATGCTCCTGTAGCATTCATACACTTAATGAATAAAGTCTTCAGACCTTGCCTTAATTAGTTCATGGTAGTTTTCATAGATGACATTCTGATCTACTTAAAGAATAAGGAAGAGCATAAACAACATTTAAGAGCAGGTCTTCAGATTTTGATAGAAGAAAAACTCTATGCCAAGCTCAGCAAGTGTGAGTTTTGGTTAAGTGAAGTATCTTTCTTAGGACACATAGCATCAACTGATGGTATTCGAATTGATCCCTATAAGATTAAAGCAGTGATAGAGTGGAAGCCACCTAGGAACACCACTAAGATCAAGAGTTTCCTAGGATTGGTAGGGAATTATAGACGGTTTGTCAAGGGGTTTTCTTTGATAGTAGATTCTATGACACAATTATTAAGAAAGGATATTCAATTTGTTTATGATGACAAGTGTTAGGAAAGCTTTAATAAGCTTAAGGCTATGTTGATAGAGGCTCTAATCCTTATAAAACTAATTTTAGGGAAATACTTTCACTATATTCAGTGATGTGTCTCATAATAGGTGAAGGTATGTTATGATGCAAGAGGGTCAAGTTGTTGCCTATGCTTCAAGACAGTTGAAGCCACATGAGAAGAATTACCCTACTCATGATTTAAAGCTTACAGCCATCATATTTGCTCTAAAAATCTAGGGACATTATCTACATAGGGAGAAGTGTTATATCTACATAGATCACAAGAGTTTTAAGTATCTCCCTACACAGAAGGAGCTAAACTTAAGATAGAAAAGGTGGATAAAGTTGATTAAAGATTATGACTACCTAATTGATTACCATATAGGGAAGGCCAATGTAGTGGTTGATGCACTGAGTAAGAAGTTCAAGATAGCCATAAGAGCTATGAATGTCAGATTATAGCTCACAGGTGATAGTACCTTATTAGCTGAGATGTAAGTCAAGCCTAGTCTATTATAGTAAGTGAAAGAGTCTCAGAGTGATGACCACAGATTGATGATTGTTATAAGTGCTATCTAAGAGGGGAAGCTAATTAAATATGAGATTAAGGGAGATTGTTCTTTGTATTATCATGATAGAATTTGTGTGCCAGATGTAAAGAGTTAAAGAAGTAGATTTTGTAAGAAGCTTATAATACTCCTTACGCGATGCATCTTGGTAACACAAAAATGTATCAAGATTTGAAGCTTTCTTATTAGTGGCAAGGCATGAAGAGGGATGTGTCAGAGTATGTGACTAAATGCCTTACCTGTCAATAGGTAAGGTAGAGCATTAGGTTTCTTCTGGATTTCTACATCTCATAGCAATTCCAAAATGGAAATGGGATAGAGTCATGATAGATTTCATGGTTAGATTGCCTATGACAAGAAACAAGTGTGATTTAGTATGGGTTGTGGTAGATTGTCTTACCAAGACAACTCATTTTATACCAGTAAGAATGGACTACTCCTTAGAGAAGCTAGCAAAACTTTATATGGATGAGATAGTCAAATTGCATAGAATACCATCTTCGATTATATCATGTTAGGATCCAAGGTTCACATCAAAGTTTTAGAAGAAACTTCATAATGCCTTGGGTACTCGATTAAGCTTCAGTACAACATTCCGTCCATAAATAAATGGACATCTGAGAGAGTAATTCAAATTCTTGAGGATATGTTAAGGGGTTGTACATTAGAGTTCAAGGGAAATTAGGATCGATATTTGTCCTTAGCTGGATTTGCCTATAATAATATTCATCAAGTGAATCCTAGCATAGCTCCTTATAAGGCCTTATATAGAAGAAAGTGCATAACACCTTTGTTTTAGAATGAGCTCAGTGAAACTAAGCTCATGGGGCTAGACTTAATACAAGATGTAAAAGAAAAGGTAATGATCATTAGAGAGAGGTTAAAGGCAACTTCTGATAAACAAAAGTCATATACAGATTATCAGAGAGGTGGAATATGAAGTGGAAGACAAGGTTTTTCTTAAGGTTTCACCTTGGAAAAAGGTTCTACAATTTGGGAAGAAAAGGAAGTTGGGTCTTAGGTTTATAAGCTTATACAAGATCACAAAACATATAAGACTAATAGCCTATAAACTAGCTTTGCCTCCGAATTTACAATAGATCCATAATGTCTTTCATGTCTTCATACTTAGAAGATATAGATTAGACCCTATGCATGTGATAACAATGAAAGAGATCAAGGTTAATCTTGATATGTCTTATGAAGAAGAACCTATAAAGATTCTAGACAGAGAGGTGAAGAAACTGCAGAATAAAATCGCACCCTTGGTAAAGGTTCTCTAGAAATACCATGGGCTAAAAGAAGCTACCTGAGAGATGAAAGCTAAAATGAAAGAACAATACCTATAACTTTTTAAACCAAGTAATAATTTAATGTCGATGATGATATTTATTTACGAGGGGAAGAAATGTAATGCCCCAAAAATCCCGACAATTATAAATAATATTTTCCCAAGATGAATAGTATTCTCGTGACCCGAGATACATTAAAGTCACTGGATAAAAGTATTAATCATAAAATAATTTTGGAAAAAGTTTGAAATTTATTGAAAGTCATTTGAGTGGTTAAAAATGCTAAGAAAGTTTTTACAGTAGTGTCTTAGGAATAGTGACCAAGGCAAAGCTGAATTGTAAATTATTTTCAAAGTTGCATAGAAAATTTCAGAACTTATGTGACTTGATACTTAAAAATTCTAACAAGCCTAATGACATTGTAATTGGAATTTTTAGATATTGAGAAGTAATTTTTTGAAAATCGAGTAACATGAAAAATAGTGTATTTAATTGATTTTCCTTATTTTTTGAGCTCTGATTTTTAGAGGAGTGTGGGGCATAATAAAAGTGAGTTTATTAAATAAAAATGTCAATTAATTGGGTATGAAAAGAGAAGGAAAAATGGGAGAAAAATACATAATTTTTGAAAAGTATAAATGGTCAAATTTTTAAGAAAAGTTAACATTTTCATTTTCTCTCCCACCTCCCTCTCTCCTCAAGAAGCCGATGGCTTTTTTTTGCTTCTTTCCTCCTTTTTTAAAGCCTTTATTCTCCACTCAAATGATTTTATGGTGCCTTCATATCTCTAAACATCCTTAGGAACCAAAATATCTGAAGGAAAATACCTAAATTTCTCAATTTTTAATCACATGAATAGTGACACATTTTGGTTCGGGTAAGATTTTTTGACTTTAGTCATTTTTCCTAGGTTTTAAAGGTGCCCAAGAGAGATTCTATGATTTTAGTTTTATTTTTGAGATACTAGTTGATTTATTATGAATTTTAAAAACTTTTTTGGGTTATGTTAAGGGTTTCTGAACAAAGTTGAGATAAGAGCAAAGCGAAGGTGTAGATGGGTCTTAGGGCTCCCTCTCAACCACTTTAGTATGTGTAATCAAAATAGAATATACAATTTCATTGATAAACATTAGATATCAATAATGTGCCTACTATGTCATAAATGCTAATAAATGTGTTATGCCATTATTATGATACTTTTTATGAGTTATATGGCTTATGTTATGAATGTCAACATGTTTAGAATGATAAGAATTGATTGGGTTCAAGTAAATATGCCTAATCTGATTGTTGTGCCTAAAATGCCTAATATGGAGTAATTTGGGGTTGAATGGCTAAGTGTAGAAATTTGACCTAATTAAGCATAAATTGGAGTAAGTTGATATTTTTGACACATTTGTAAGTAAATGGAAGCAAGAGAATGCATTAGAAATGACAAATGCACAAAATGAGCATAGTTAGTCTAAATTCGCATAATATGGAAAATACCTTTAAATTATGCACATATGATCTCCACTCAAGTTTATAGGCATGTCTAAAGTTCCTTGCATTATTTATATTAGTTACTGGTCATTTGATACCATTTGATTTATATTGGTTGAATGAAACATAGTGCCATATGTGAGTGTGGTTATTTTTGCTTGAATTGCTTTAATATGTGCATAAATGTGTTATGTGTGTGTGTGTGTATCATGGGAAATGATAGACTAATGCATGACATTGAATATACATCATGAATTATGATATCATGAAGTTTTGGGTGTTAATTGAGGTTTTGCACTAAGGATGACAAAATGGTTTGAAATGCAAACCTTGTATGTGTTGTATGTTGTCATGAGTCAAATAATGAATAAAGGTGTTATAATGCTTGTAAAACATAACAATACTTTTCGAGGCATGAATAGTGTTCCTAGAGGTGAGGCACTATACAAAGGCTAGAAAGGGGTAGTACTAGTCATAAAACTTTGATGAGCTAGAAAATGAAGAAAACAAATTAATTAAAAGATTTAGCAAAACCAATAAATTATAACTAATCATAAAGAAGTGAATAGTGACATAAAATGGGTTTATACCGGGATTGGTTTGGGAAATGCCTGAATGGACCCAAAAATAGCATACCCTAAAGGTCAAAAATTCCAATGAATCCATTGGAGAAAGAATTTTAATATTCAGAGCTCATTTACTATTTATTCATAATTTTTAGATTTCATGAGTGAATAGTGACTTAGGATAATTATGGAATTTTGACTGCAAAATTTATGAGACTTAAAAAAGGGATTTAATGAGGAATCATGGTACAAGAATCATTATTTTTAGAGGTCTAGAACAACTGAAATTAATTTTTAAAGTTTGACACAAAATCAAGTTAAACGGGACATGAAAACCGAGGAATAAGTAAACAGGCCCCATTGGCCACTTACATAAAACACCAATTTAGTGTGCCAAGGACTATGTAGCACCCAAAAGAGCTTTTTTCTTCCTTGGACCAAAAATAGCCAACACCATTAGCAAGAAAAGCCTTCAAGGCTTTTTGTTCTTTTAATCTCCCATTAAGCTACCATTTCTTTTAATTGACACACCAAAAAGAACCTCCATCACCCAATTAAAATCATAAAAGTGGAATTTAGCAAGAAGGAAGACTAAAATAGGAGAATTGGTGATGGGATAGATAAGGTCACATCTAAGAGTAAGTGAGAGAAACTCAATTTTTATTTTAGTTATAAGAATTAGGAGTAATTCTAAGATTTTAGAAATAATTAGAATTCAATTTGGAATTAAAATGAATTTTCTAGGATTTTTTCTAAATTGAGTTATATGTATGTAGGAAAAGAGAAAAGAAAGGATAATCAAACCTAAAAGAAGGGTTAAGAGTGATAAAATTGCATTATTAAGGTATGTGAATGTGAATTTAACATATTCATGAAACAATTGTATGGAAATTTGCATGAAACCTTGTATGGAATAATGCAAATGTTATGTATATGTATGTATTTGATAGTATGATTAAGGTATTTAATGAATATGTGTATATAAATGAAGAATATGTGGTAAAATGGTTTTAAATGAATGTGTATGCTATTGAAGTTGTCATGGCTGAATAATGTTCATAATATGCATGTATAAATAGTTGACAATTATGTGTATAAATGAATAGTAAATGGATGAATATAGTATATAGGCATATATAATACATGAAAATGTGGTTAAATAGCATGAAAAAATATTCATGTTATAAGACCAAAGGTGGCCGAAACATGCAATGTGAGAGAGTGCATGTGAAATGGTTAAAAGTGTATATAAATGACCTTATAGTAATAAGAAAAGGAGTATAAGAATAAGTGTGATGATAAAAAGTGATAAATAATAAAAGCATAATTCTTGACATAAAAGAATGTTTTGAGATTTTAGACACCTAAAATGTGCTATGAAAATCATGGGGTGTGTCTTATGATGATAATAAAATGAATGATGAAAAATGAGGAAAACTTGGCAGGAAGCCAAGAGAATGACTATTTACAGTGATTATGTAAATCATTAGAAAAGTAAAATAAGGAAAAGACCAAAGAAAAATGAACATAAATAATGTAAAATGACCTATACCTGAATGAAAACTAAAAATAGACAGATGGCCCATGTAACGACTCGAAAATTCAACTCTTATGAATAGTACTTCTCGAGATGAATAGTGCTTCTTGAGACCAGAGTCGCACTAAAAATACTGATGAGAAGTATTAATTACAAGAGAATTTTGGACAAAGTTTGAAGCCAATCCGAAGTCATTTGGATGGTTAAAAAAGCTTATTAAGATTTTACGACAATGTCTTGTGAATAGTATTGCAGGCAAAGCTGAACAGTAAAATAAATAAAGAGTTGCTCAAAATAATCCAAAAATATTATAAACTGATACTCAAATATTCTGAATAGTCTAATAGCTTTGGAATTAGAATTTTCTGAGTTCAGGAACTATTTGTACCCAATTTTTGGAACAAAAAATATGTTAATTTTTCAAGTTATTATCAAAATTTGGGCTCGAGATTTTGAGAGGATTTAAGGCTTGGATTAATGGAATTTTAGGGTCAAAATAGAGGAAAATTGATATTCCTATCGGTTATAATAATTTTTTGAAGCAAAAAAATAATTATTTTTGTGGAAAGTATAAAAGGGGAATTTTTCTCCTCCTCCCTCACATACATAACACACACCATCCACTCCTCCTCCACCCATTTTTCTGCCACCCCTTTCTCTCTCTCTTTCTTTTGTATTCATTGCTCCACAAATGGACCCACATGGCAAGATTACACTCGAAACAATGAGTGTTTCGAGATGAGTCCGTGGACACCAAAATTGTCTAGAACGATAGAGTATTTCAAGAGGAAAATCAGGAAGAAAATTGAGGTGAACAGTAAACTTCTCTCTCTCGAGTTTTCTTTTTTCACAAATTTTATTTTTCATGAGCTAGGATGTTGTAAAGCATGTATCTAGGCTCAAAATATTTTTTTGACTTCTAGATTATTTTATATTATTTATTGAAATTCGTACCCTTTGTATTCATAGGCGAGATAACAACCGAGCCTCTTGAGGTAAGGAGAAGGCTTAGGCCAACTTCGAGGGTCTTATATGACCTTGTTTGGTATGTGTAATCACTTTAATTTGGCTAAATTATTCATTTAATGCATTATGTGTTTTATGTCATAATTGTAATAAATGACATTAAATGTTTAAAATTTGAAATAAATGTTATAAATGTAATTTGTGATTTATAGCATGATAAATGCATGAAATATGATGATTAGGTGGTGACAATAAGTGATAGAATTACAAGTATGTTAATTTTTAAGCTTATAAATGCATTATGTGAGACAAAAGCCGAAAATGCCATTTTATGTGCATATACCTAGAAATGTGTGCGTATGGTATTTTTATGATTTGAAACACATATAATAGATGTAATGAGTACTAAAATGCCATGAAATAACTTGATATACACATGTGTAGCATTATGCCTATTTAAGTCGAAAAATGCAATAATGAGTGTGCACATGTTCTTGTCGATGTGAAAATATTGTGCGTGCATGAATGCAATATATTGCTTTGCGTAAGATAGATTTTTGACATATAATGATTATGTATGTGTGATATATGCATAATGAGGCAAGATATGACCAATTAAAGGTTAATATCTGAGAATACCATAAAGTGATCATTTGAATCAATAATTGAGTCTTTCTATGACATAATGATATGATGTTGTGACCAATGACATTACATCTCGAGAAATGAAACCTATGGGTATAATGGACATCATTAGGCCTGAGTTGACCAAGTGTACATGTTTAGGCCATGCAATGGTGCATTGAGGCCAATGGTGAGTTTAATGAAATATAATGATATAAAATGTGAAATTGGTTAAAATGACATATAATGACATGTTTAATGATGCCTACATAGTTAGATAACCTAGTTTGGATAGGTTGATCAATCAACTAGGATTGTAGTGGCTACTAGCATACCTTCAGGTATGAGACCTACGAGCCATTAATTTATGTGCCGACGGGCATGAGAGCTTTTAAGCCTAAGTTTATATACCTATATGGTATGAGAGTCTTCGAGCTAAAGATTACGTGTTGATGTGTATGAGAGCCTTTGGGCTTAAGTTCATATACCTACATGGTATGAGAGCCTTACGCATCTATGGATATGAAAGCCTTTAGGCCTAAGCTATGCATCTATATATGGAGAGCCTTCGGGCCTAAGTAATTTCATTATCCATTCTTGGTTAGTTGTCCTATGGATATGTGCATTGGTTAAACAATTAAAAAGGCTTAAAGATGCATAAATTAGTTTTATATGTTAATTGGCATTAATATGTGACATATAAACCTAATGTGATCAAATGACACAAAAATCATTCTTGAGATGCTTAATTGAGTTTATTATTATTTGTTTGACTATTATTGGTGATTATATGTGTATACAATTCCAAACATTAACATGGACAGTTATGAGGTGCATAATGGCATTTATGACTGAAAAATAGGTATGTCAATATTCTTTGCCATATATAAGTTCAGTATGACATTTTTACAAAATATCATGATATGGTATGATATTTATTATGCCATGTGGTCTACAAATGACTATTATGGGAAAATTGTGTGTTTGGCATATTTGATGTTTAAAGATTATGGCCTTATGTAAGTAATGCATTATGTCAATAATATGGTGGTTACTTGATGTTTATATAATGCATTGGTAATTGTGCCATCAAATGCATTGTTTATGCTTGAAATGTGTATGTTGCATATAAAAATCCAAATATGCATGAATGTGACTTTAAAACCAAAAATGACTTGTGTTGCATATAAGTCACCAAAAAAGCATGTTGTAATTTATTAAAAATGAAAATGGCTTGCATGTATATATGGCATGTTAAACTAATCTTTTTACAAGTTAAAGTGATTACACCACTAAGCAAAAGCGTAGCGCATTGCTTGTTTATGAAGCGTAGGTAATAGGGCAGTAGATTAGAGCCAAAGCTTTTGTAATTAGGAGACACAAAGATAACCCATGCATCGGTATTTTTGTATTCTTTTTGTAATAGTAGTTATGATGTAAATGTAATGGTTATGGTTAGTGTACTCTTGTAATCCCGAAGGGATTGGGTCTAATCTGCATTTTGCAGTAGGTTTTGTATCAAATATTTTAATTACTGATTTTACTTTTCTACTTCTCATATGTTTGTGTGATGTCAATGAGATTGCATGTGAGAATGTTGGTTATAGAGAGCCTGAGGCTCATTATGCTTTTATGTTGAGATTGGAGAGTTAGGAGGACCCATGTGAGTTAGAAATGTATGTTTTGATTATATAGAAGTGTTTTTAAGTAGGTAAAAATTTAGGAAAGTGTCCTGATACAGTCGTTATGCTGTTAAATTTTTAAGACGATGACCCTAATGTTACCTCGATTTGTGTGGCAAAAGGTTTTCAATGTTTTAATTCATATTTGAGTTAAGAAATGTTTTTGTATATAGAAGTTTTAAATTTTAAGTGATTTTGGATAACAGAACTGTATATCATTTTGCATGCGCACATCCCCCGTTCGAGTCCGGTGTACGGATCGGGCAAAGGACGCTATAGTCCACATAGTTAAACACCCACTTGATAGGTTAACTGGTCAACTAGGAAAAAAAATAGCTACTAGGTTTGATTAGTTAGATCAATACCATTTTTATTATGATATGTGGTTGGTGCAGCAATGTTTTGGTTCATCGGAACCCCTGCATAATATTTTATTTTAGAAAAGAGACTGGTGCAGTAGCGTTTTGGTTTCTAGAACCACTGCACTAAAATATATAGGTGCAACTATAGTATAAGGTCTAAAATACAGACCACTGCATGCCCAAAATTCCTTTATCCAGTGTACTTAGGTGTAGTCTATCGATATAGGCCTAATAATGAAGGTAAATGTAATGTATACTATAATACTAAATGAAATGATATTTGAAAATAAAAGAATGAAAAACACTACATATATTATGAATGATAATACAATATATAACTTAAGATGACTTTTACATTTCTATAATTGCATGTTTAATGAAATAAACTGCTATAAATGACTATAATTGCTTGACTTCATGCATATAAGTGAAACATGCATATGTATACTTCATGTTTACCACTGAGTTTTACTTAGTGTATCGATGTTCTGATGTGTAGGTCAAAGTTAAGAGTTGTAAGAAGTGTCTAAGGCTCAGTAGCTAAACAAGTGTCTCTGGGGTTTTTTTTGTCTTTTATCTGTAAATTTTAGGATGTGTACTCATGTATAAAAATAGTGGGGTTTTAAAGTGATACAGATATTTATAAATAAGTAATAACGTAATGATAACTATGATGAAATGAAATCAATTGTATGTATGTAAGTGAGATATCTGTTGTGATATTCTATGTCTTTCTGGATGACGGTGGGTAAAAGACCTTACAAAATTGAGTGCTGCTATTAACATTATGATTTTGCATGTGAACTGTGTTGTAAATGATGAGTTGAAGGACCAGAGGGTCTGGGAGTCATGGTGTTGATGTTTGAATATATTGAAGTATGTTTTTATGATAAGAAAATTTTTGGTTTTTAACTCAGCCGTTATGCTGTTTGATTTTCTGTAAAAAAATTTTTGATGAAATAAAATGTTTTTACAGTGTAATATGACTATTATGTCATTAAAATAAAGAAATCATGGAAAAGTTTTAGATGTAAATATGAAAACACAATAAATTAATAAAGGTTAAACAAATAAACCTTAGGGAAATCTGAGGATGGATGACCTTAGGGGAAGTTCCCTCTCTTATCGAGTTTCTATGAAAATCGGGTAAGGGTGTGATAGTTTTTGGTATTAAGGCCTAGGTTTAGGCATTTATAGACATGTTATATATGAGTACACATGTCTAGAGAGTCTATACCCTATGTCAGCTATAGTTTAAGAGGCTTATAGTGTTTTCTCTTATAGATACGATGAGTGAATTGACTCTACCAGATTAAGGGGAGGAGGCAGTGAGCTTTGCTCCTATAACAGTTCAAGGGGCAGAAGCTAGTGTCGGTACACCTACACTTAGTGTTGTTAGTCAGCCAGCATAGGCATAAGGACAAGTTACACCTGAGTGGGTTCAACAAATAGTTGATATATTGAGGCAGACGATAGCAGTAGTTGCTTAACCACCTCCACCACCACTATCTCCAGTACCACTACCTGTGGCTCTTCAGAAGATATATTTAAAGAGACTAAAGAAAATAAGGGCCACAGACTTTAAGGGCACTACAGAGGATGATGCTAGGAAGGCAAAGTTATGGTTGGAAAAGGTACTTAGAATACTAGAACAGCTGGAGTGTACACCAACATAGAATCTGAAGTATGCTGCTTGCTAATTGCAAGCTGATACGCACTACTAGTGAGAGAAAGTAAGAAAAAGAAAAGTAGCTGAAGATGTGACATGGGACTTCTTTCTTTAAGAGTTCCATAAAAGATATATCACAAAGACATATCTAGACAAGAAGAAACAAGAGTTTATATATCTTAAGAAGAATAGGAGACCTGTTTTTGAGTATGAGAAGGATTTCTTGAGACTGAGTAGATATATGAAAGAGTATCTACTGACAGAAGAAGCAAGATGCAAGAAGTTTGAGAAGGGCTTGGATGTGGACTTAAGAATACATATTTCCAACCTAAAAATTAGAGATTTCTCTATGCTACTATTTGTAGCATACGCTATTGAGGAAATGATAAATGAAAGGAGAGAGTTTTTTTAGAAAAAAAGAGCCTTTATTGCTGGGCAAGGTAGTTCTACACCCGAAGGAAAAAAGCAAAAGGATAATCAAGGTAATCAGTAGCCACAGAAGGCAGG
>CANXYI010108808.1:0-13738 GCA_948208565.1 Hura crepitans
ATCCAGCTATGATTCTAAAATAGAAATGAAAGGGGAAATGCTAAAAGCTCTATAATGGAACCATGGAATGTTTTAGAATAAGTGCAATATTATAGAGCTACTGTATTTAAAGGAATAGTATAGAACTTTAAGAATGAAACTTAGACTAATGATAGTAGTCATGCTAATTTAACTATGATATCTTGTGAACTATAATACAATAAGAGGTGAAAAATACCACCTAGATAAGAAAGAGATCAAATGTTTATAGAAGGAATAGAGATGTATATGGAATGGCAAGGATTATATAATAATAAAAGTAAGAGAAATGCTACTTTACTAAGTGATGTTGAATCGAAGAAGAGAATGAGATAAGTTAAACCTCATTGATCTATATGAGATCACATGTTCTATGAAATTGGGAATGAATTACTAGCACAATTGTAAAAAATACAATAATTACATGATCTACATTAAGTATTTATACTAAAAAGATATAGAGCTAATCCCTCTAATGTGATATTAATGTAAAAAATCCAAACACATATTAGATTACTTTATAATAAGGTATTCATATAGATTCTAGTGACAAAAATTGAGCAATTGAGAACTCAAATAATACTGTACTCGAGAGCACCATAGAAGTAACATAAAGGAACCACTTAAAGAATCAAATGGTGGATAGAAGGTCAATAAGATTATTGATGATACTGAGGAAATTTCGAGGACAAAATCTCTTAAGAGAGAAAGAATTGTAATGCCCGTGAACCCTAGTCCCATAAATAATGCTCTTTGAGCAACTAAGTCCCACTGAAGTGGCTAAAGTGGGAGCATAGGTTATAAAATTTTGATGGGCTAGAAAATGATGAAAATAAAATAATTAAAACTTCTAACATAACCAATAAATTATTTCATGTTAAGAACTAGTGAATAGTGGCTTAAGTTACATCGGGCCTATAAAATAGTCAAGAATGCTTAGAGTGACTCGAAAATAGCATGACCTAAAGGTCAAAATTTCCAATGAGTTAGATGGTGGTGAAACAAGAATTTTCTGAGGTGGTTCGGTATTTTATCAAAATTTCATAATATGCAAGTTAATAGTCCACCTAGTTTTACTTAGAATTTAGGCCTAACATTTTAAAGACCCTTTGATTAAGAGTTTTAAGAATTTTTGGCATTAAAAGAAATAATTTTGAAGGCTTATAACATTTAATTTGCATTTTTAAAGACAAAAATATAAGTAGAATTAATTGGGGCCCTCTGACCGCCATGTGGCACAATCATAGCCATCCACCACTATAATATAACAGGTGTATGGGAGCCAAACTACTTCATCTTCTCCCTTTTTCTTCCCATAGATGATGTCTCCCCCATGGTTTCCCCTTTTATTTATTTCTTTATTTGACACCTTATATTACACCACTTTCTCCAATTGAAATATCAATTCATGCCTCTATAATATCCTAAACAAGATTCTAGTGAGAGAAATGTAAGAAGAGGTCTAATTTAGGATAAATCAAAACTTAGGGAATAATGTCACTTTGGAGAGTAAGTAGTTTTTTAATGTTTCTTATTTTTATTAGATAGTATTTAAGGTTTAAAGAATTCCTATGTGAACATATTTAAATTTGGAACTATATAGATTTTTGTATAAATTTTCCAAGCTAAAATGTAATATGTTTGTAGTGTAATAGTGGAATATTTGGAGGAAGAGGAAACTAAGGGTTTTGGAGTGTAATTAGAATGTTCTGGAGCACACTATAAGTGAATTTAACATCATATGCATTGTATGTTGATTGTTACATCATTTGTGTGTTAATGTGTGTGTATAAATTATAGTGTTAGGTATGTATGTTATGTTTTATGCTTAGTGAATGTATCTATAGAGTGTATAGATAATGATAAGTATAAATGCATAAAGGAATGAGAAGGAGATAATGTGCATGTTTGTGATTGAGTTATGGTAGAATGGTTTATATACAAAAGATGTATGTGTATATGTTGTTAAGTTATATATGGAATGTAAATGAATTGGTGAGATAGTGGCAGGAATAATTAAAATGAGAAGCTAATAAGAAATTACATGTGTATGTGTTTTTTACCTTATAGCCGAGAGGTCTATAAAAGAATATATCTATATATGTTAGCATAATTAAAGGTGTATGGCATAAATGAAATGGTAATTAAGAAATGAATTTGATTGAGGTATGGAGTTAATGAGTAAGTAAATGTGTGTGTATTATCATACAATAACTAAATAGTATGTTTGAGGTTGATATATATGCACATGTGAAAATTAAATGTGTAAGGTATAATAGTAAATTAACTGGCTAGTAATGAATGTTAATGGAATAAGAGACCAGCAAGAATCTGTACAGGCATGGTTGCTACTATGTATTGGTTAAATGACTAGGATAATTAGGTTATGTAAATATGGTCTAAGCAAAGCAAGAGATAAGTGAACTTATATGTGCTAGATAAAAGCAACAAAAGAACAAGTATTGATGAGACAAAAACAAATAGTGTCGAATTGAGATGGTAAGTAAATAGCTTGTATTAATGGTGTAAGTGGAAAAACCTATAATTAAATAATATGCATAATAATAATCTGATCTTGATGTGGTAAGTATACCTTGATCTAGAAACCTAGGTCTGATAATGATTTTGTGGAGAAGAAGGCAATTGGCTAAATAAAAAGTTGAGTATATAGTGTTAATTACCTGTAATCCTTTAAGGCATAATGGTATGAGATGAGATACTAGATGTATATTAGTTAATGAGATGCTAGTAAATAATGAATCTGAATAATAGTGGAATTATGAAGGCAATGCCAACAAGTAATAATAACCACACACACTAGTATGATTAAGAAGTATCCGACCTAGCTTTATGAGAATTGAATAACTAATATGAAATGAGATATAACCTAATTTATGACACCAATGTCTGACCAGTAGAACGAAAAAGAAATAATGATGACTTGAAATGAAGTGTTAGTTTAAATTGTGACTAATAGGAAATAGATAAAAAGTAGATATAAATGATGAAAAGAAAAATGTGAATTGATGGCACATATAAGTTAGACTATTTACTGGGTAGGTTGACCGGTTAACTACGAGGTTAGTAGTTACTAAAGGCTTGATATATAAGGATCTTGGCTTATTATATGAAAGTGGTAGCCATTAGACTTTGATTGAGCCTACATGCTATAAGTATTGTGAGGTCTATATAGGTAGATCTCTGCTACCCCTATTGTTATAGATATTGAAAGGTTTATAGGGTTGATCCCTACTATCCACTAACACTAAGACTTAGGATATTAAGAGATCCACCAGGGTTGATCCCTACTATCCTACTTGTTGGGAAGTCTAGTTAAGCTAATCCTTACCATTCACTATTCAGAGGTTCTACATAGCTGGTCCCTGTGGTCGAATGGATGGTGTGTATAGACATCGAGGTCTAAAATGTGGGCCATTGTATAAGATAGATCTTATTATCTAGTGTTTGATAGAGTCTCCTAAGTATGAGTCTAAAGTGATGTCAATGATGATAACATAAAAGAGAAGATGTGATAAAGTAATAAGGTAAAACCAAGGAATATATTGATGAATAACATAATGAATCTAAATGTAGAATAAACTCTTTAATGTAATAACTCAAAGATACGAGTATAGATAGGTACGAGTTTGATAATTTATGGCACGTATTAGACGTGAAATTAATAGCATGTGAAAACTACCTTATAAACTAGACTTAATAAGAAGAGAAGTACATAAATAAATAAGTTCTTTATAACTTTGAATTAGAAGTGGATGAGGTCTGCGAATTGAAGGGAGAGGCTATAACATAATCTAATAATTTGAGTATCTATATAGGAATGAAAACATGATAGTAATGTATACTCATAACGTAATAATCTAGATACTTGCATAAGAATAGTGGTATGATATGGAGCATACGTAAATAAATAATCTTGCATGCTTGCATGTCGTGTGTGACACCTATTACACATTTTATTATTGGACTCAAATAACAAGTGGCATAGTACCGATATCCAAACTAGATTGAGATAAACCCAAGGAATAATTTTAAACCATTCTTCTTTTTAAAACATACTTTACATTTTTAATTTGATAAAATTGTGAATTATCAAAAACCATTTTCCTGTTTACTAATTTGGGGTCATCATGTTGAAACTATAACGGTTGTACCATAACACTTTCCCAAATAGTAACCTGCAAAAATAAAAAATTCTATAATATCTCATCACATCCCCATAACTTTTGGATCCATCTAACCCTCTAATAACTCATCACGAAGTAGCACATCACAACACAACATAACACAAGCATGCAATTTCATAAAAGCTTTTAAAGAAATTAAAAGTAATAAGTTAAATAAGTTTTACAGAATAATATTTCAAAAAACAAATGAGGCCCAATCCCTTATTTTATACACAAGAGTGCTATCATTATAGTTACATCACTACAATTATACAAAATGAAAATCAAAATACCCTAATAAATGGTGGCATCTTAATCTCTTGTGATACCAAGGCTTTAACTTTAATATGCATTCTTTTAACTTACGCATTGCAAAAATAAACACAATACACTAAGCTTTCTCATAATGGTAAATCTAACGTAATATATATTTTATGTCATGCAACAATGTAAGGCACATGCAATTTATATCTATAGATTCATGGAAATAAAATTACAAGCATAAATTGTGACAACTCCAACAAAATTAAATAGATATATTATTCATGCCAAAATAGTTACAAATAAACATTATAATGCAATATCATAACCAAAATCTCAAAATTTGCATCCAAAATATGAAATAGATAATTTGGACTTTTTATCGATATATAATTAAATTACATGCCCATACTTATAAAACAACGAACCAAATCAGATAATGGGACCATGATACGCCCAAAGATATAAGATAAATATACCCATAAGTATTTAGGATAATTACATATGGGGGCACCTAAGATAAGTGTACCTACAGGTGCAACTACTCTATATTCCTTAGTTGAACGATCAACCTATCTAACCTAGGTTGTCTAAAAGTATAGACATTTAAAATTTTATCCTTAATATGATAAAAATGTAATTAATAAACTTAGCCTAATTTAGTAAAAATACTTCTCGATGTTTAAAAAATTTCAATTCTAGTACCATTGGACTATTTGGAATTTTTAAATATTAGGTTGTATCGATCCTAAATTATTTTGAGCAAAAAATAAATTATTTTATGGTTCAGCTTTGCTTATGGCACTATTCATAGGACACTACCATAAAATCTTCTTTTGCATTTTTAACCATCCAAACAACTTTGGATTGGCTTCAAAATTTACCCAAAATTCTTTTATGATTAATACTTTCCATTGTTCCAATTAGTGTGACTCGAGTTTTGAGAAACACTATTCATATCGGGAAGTAGTATTTATAAAGGTCGAAATTTTTGGGATGTTATATTACTTCTCCTCTTAAAAGAAATTTCATCTGAGAAATTATTTAGATTAAAAAGGTGTGGATACTATTCTTTCATCTGAGCTTTGCTCTCCCTAGTTGCTTCTTCCATGTTATGATGTCACTAGAGGTACTATTTTGTTTTATAACTTCTTAACCTCTCGGGCCAAGATACTCACTAGGTCTTCTTCATATTACAAATCTAGATGTATATCCACTTCTTCAGCTGACAACACATATGTCAAATTTGATCTATATCTCCTCAGCATAGGCATGTGGAAAACATTGTGAATCTGCTATAACTCAGGGAGTAATGCTAATCTATAAGCCAAAGAACCCACACACTCTATTATCTTGTATGGCCCAATGAATCGTGGACTTACCTTACCCTTTTTGCTAACTCTCAACACTTTTTTTCCATGGAGATACCTTTAGAAAAACTTTGTCACTAACTTCATGCTGAATATCCCTTCTCTTTAAATTTGTATAAGACTTTTGTCTATCAGAAGTAGCCTTATGCCTCTCTCTAATGATTTTCACTTTCTCTTTTACATCCTTAATCAAATCCATTCCCATGAGCTTGTTTTCACTAAGATTACTTTAGCATAATCATGTTCTGCATCTCCTCCCATACAAGGCTTTATAAGAAGCCATTCCCAAACTGGACTAATGACTATTATTATAGGCAAATTCTACCAAAGATAGATAAAGGTCCCAACTGCCTTTAAACTCAATTGCATAACTTCTTAATATATCTTATAAGATTTAGATAACCCTTTCCAATTGACCATCTATTTATGAATGAAAAGCATGCTAAAATCCAATATGATCCCTAAACATTTTATAGTTTCTTCCAAAATCTTGATCTAAACTTAGGGGTCCCTATCAGAAATTATAGACGATGGCACCCCATGTAATTGAACTATCTCATCAATATACAACTCCGCCAACTTCTCTAAAAAGAAATCCATCAAATGTGCTTAGTTGGTCTATCAACTGTAACCCATACAAAATCACACTTGTTCCTAGCCATTTGTAGCCCAACTACAAAATCCATGTTGACTCGATCCCATTTCCATTTTGGTATTGCTATGGGATAAAGAAAACTAGATGGAACTTGATGCTCGGTCTTAACTTGCTAGCAAGTAAGGCATTTGGTTACAAAATCATCTATGTCTCTCTTCATGTCTAGCCACTAATAAACTATTTTAAAGTCTTGATACATCTTCGTACTAGTAGAATGCATAGGATATGGAGCATTATGGGTTTCTTGCAAAATATGCTTCTCAAGTTCTCACTGTTAGACACACATAGATGGTTATGATAATATCATCTTTAATATAACATTCAATAGGCTTTCCCTCTTGAATCATGCTTATCATTTTTGGAAATCTATGATCATCTTTTTAAGCATCCTTAACTTGCTATAACAAACTTAGCTTGATTTGAAGCTCTATTAATAAACCCCTATCATTAAGCATCTTTAGACTAACATTCATCACTTTCAAGGATGATATAAGCTTTTTGCTTAATGCATCTACCAGAACATTGGCCTTTCCTGGATGATAGTCAATAAGGCAATCATAATCCTTTATTAACTCTATCCATCTCCTTTGTCTCAAATTTAGCTCCTTCTGAGTTAGAAGATACTTTAGACTTTTTGTGGTTGGTGTAAACATAGCATCTCTCTTTATATAGTTAATGCCTCTAGACCTTTAAAGCAAACATAATTGCTACTAACATCAAATCATCATTAGGGTAGTTTTTCTCATGAGGTTCCAACTATCTTAAAGCGTATGCAACTACCTTATCCTCCTATATGAGTACACACCCTAACCAATTCAAAGAAGCATCACTATAAATTGTGAACTCTTTCCCTAAAATCAACTAAAATAATATAGGAGCCTCTGTCAACATACTTTTGAGCTTATCAAAACTCTCTTGGCACTTGTTATCCCATACAAACTTGACATTTTTCCTTAAAAGCCATGTCATAAGGGCTACAATTAGAGAAAATGCCTTGAAAAACCTCCTGTAGTAACCTACCAAACCTAAGAAACTTCTGATCTTTATAGTATTCCTTAGCAACTTCTACTCTATCATAGCTTTAACCTTACTGGGATCTACCTTGATACCTACTACTAAAGCTATATGTCTTAAAAATGATGCTTCCTCTAGCCAAAACTCACACTTGCTGAGCTTGGCATAGAGTTTCTCATCCCTTAACATCTATAGAATAATCGTCAAATACTTTGCATTATCATCCCAATTTTTTTAATACATAAGAATGTAATCAATAAAAACCACCATGAAATGGTCCAAGAATGGCCTAAAGATGCAATTCATAAGATCCATGAATGCCACCGATGTATTGGTTAACAAAAATGGCATCATTAAGAACTCATAATGACCATATCTCATCCTAAAAGCTATCTTGTATAGATTTGCCTCCTTTACCCATAATTAATAACACTCGAATCTAAAATCGATCTTGAAGAAGACACCTACCTCTCTAAGTTGATCAAATATATCATCAACCTATGCTAAAGGAAACTTGTTCTTGATGGTGACTTTATTCAGCTGTCTATAGTTAACATATAACCTCAAAGAACCATCCTTCTTCTTGATAAATAGAACTGGTTCTCCCCATGGTCAAACACTCAATCTGATAAAACCCTTATCTAAAATTTCTTATAACTATAACTCTAACTCCTTTAACTCTATAGGAGCCATCCTGTAATGCCCATAGTTAAGGTCTTTTAAACAGTACCTTCTAGGCCTGAGTGATGTTCCCCACGATGCGAGCAATCATTACGAGTCCAATGACTGGCGTATTGGTCATAAAACTTTGACGAGCCTAAAAATAGGGAAAATGAATGAATTTAAAAATTTAGCAGAACCAATAAATCATTTGGGTCAAGAACTAGTGGATGAGGAGATAAAATGAGTCTAGGCTGGGACAGCCCCGGGAGGTGCCCGGACGAACTTGAAAATACAAAACCCTTAACCTTAAAAATTCTAATGAGTATGATGGAGGAGGAATTATAATTTTTTGAGGTCAATAGATATTTTTTTCTGAATATTTTATTCTGGTGGGTGAATAATGCCAAAAAGTCAACTATTGAATTTTGACTTAAAATTTTACGTGGGCCCTAGTTACACTAATCAATTTTTGAAGGTAAAAGTGACATAAAATGCATTTTTGCCATTAGATGGCTGTGTGGGCCAATCCAAAGCTACCAACCATTCATCCTTAAAGGGTTTACACATGTGAACCACCTCACATGTGCAAAAGTCTTTTTCAACCTCAAGAACAAGGAGAAGCCGATGCTAACCACAATGGATTCCCCACTAAAATTCTTTATTTCTCACTCCTCTCTCCTCGAAACTTCACAAATATTATAAGAAATTAAACCTCTATCATCCATAGGTGTCAATTACAGTAAGAAAATTAAGGAAAAGAACTTATTTTGGAAGATTTACCACTTGGGTGAATAGTGACCAATTGGTGTGTAAGTGCTCCAATTCCATTTTTTTATTTTTTGGTGTAGGTAGATTAGACTATTCTAAGGATTTCTATAGTTTTAGATTTCAATTTGGAGCTCTATATTATTTTTGGGAATTTTTCTAAGACAAGAATTGTGCATGTTTAGGGTGCCACATACAAGTGATGAAACTTAAAGAGACAAACACAAAAGTGGTGAGAATAGGGTGTTCTCACACCCTAGGCATGTGGAATATGCTCAAACTTATTATGTATATGTGTATGTCACATTTGTGTGTATGAACATTGTATGGAATTGCCTAATTTTGGGTATATGTATGGTATTTAAGAAAAATGTCATTTTAACTATGCTATTGGCATTAAAATATTAGGATTGGTAGGTTGAATTGAGAAGAATTGCATATGTAAGTGAGTATGAAATCTTTGCCTAAAATGTGTGTGTAATGGTACATGGCATGTGTGATCATGTGTTTGATACATTATGTGTGAAAGTGGCATGCAAATGAAGTGTAGAAATTACAAGTAAAAAGGGAATAAAAATGTTACTTTATATGGCATGAAATTTTAACTTATTTGAATAGAAAAATATGACTAGAAGCATAATGTGATAATGTACCTTATATTAGGGTTTTGGTATAAGTGTAATTGTATGAAGAAATGATAAAAATGCAAGTTAAATAGCATAATTGATGAATGGCATAAAATACAGAAATGACAAAATGAATAGTGTCAGTTGCGTAAACTGACTAAATGAATAGTAACCTTGCAATCGTAGGCAAAGTTAGGGCATTTTGTGTATACTTCATTATGACATGTTATGAAGCGATATAGTGGATTGAAGATCAATAATATAAAGATTTATGGTTTAAATTAATAAATGGCCCATCAGTTAGATACCTACTGGATAGATTGACTGATCAACTAGGGCATTAGCAGCTAATAGGCAGTTTGGTCCTCCTAGTCCTACTGCTGTGTGTTAGTTGTGGTAGGTGTAACCACGGAGGCTCTGACATGAACCCTACACATTAGGGTATTGGAGGTCCATCTGGGCTGATCCTTGCTATCCCTTTATCTATTTGTGGGTATTAGGAGGTCCTACAGTGTTGATCCCTACTATCCACCTTTGTTAATGCTGATATCATTTATATATATTGGGAGGTATACGGATTGATCCCTACTATCTGTACTCCAATATTGGGAGGTATATAGACTGATCCCTACTATCAGGTGAGGTAGGTGTAGCTACCTAGGTCATAAAAGTGGGCCACTACATAGGATAGTCCCGCTATCCAGTGTTTTAAAGAGTTGTCTATCTATCGTGGGCCTTTAATATAAGAAAGGAGGCACAGAAATAAATAAAGTAACTGAATGTAGAATTTGTAAATACTAGAGGAATAAGAGAATAGGCATATGCAATGGATGTTGCATGATGCATGTATGCATGCTCGAACATAATATGTTTAATTTATTCCACCACTAAGTGTTATCTTCAGCGTGTTAGTGTTTCGATGCGCAAGCAGTAGATGGAGTGACAATCAGCACTAAATATCATTAGTGTAGCTATTGTTGAGTCTTTTGGTACTTTTTGTTTTTCTTTTTGAGTTTTGTATAGATGTAATCATGTATATAGGTGAACTATGGGTTGTGGGATGTCTGTACAAATGAAACTAATAAACTAAAATGCATGTACAGTTTTGTTTGTTAATGAAATTTTGTTTGTTCATGCTTGTGTGCTGATAGGTCTATAACCCTGTGATATGAGAAATGGGTATATTGTTGATGATTGTTGTGATCTGGAGGACCAGAGGGTCCAAAAGGGGGATGTAATTGAAAAATGAGATTAGAAGTGTTTTCTCTGCAAGGTTATTTAGGGTTAGTTACCTAGGTAGCCATTATACTGCCCAATTTTCTATAATTGTCTAATAATGCTTGTTAAGAGTTTAATGGACTCAAATAAGTCATAATAAAGGGCTAAATAATCAGAGATGACATAAGGGCCTATTTGGTCAAAATAGGTCAAACTAAGGTAGAAGTTAAATGAAAGGCTCCTAGGGAAATCCAAGGATAGGTGACCTCAGCAGGAAGTGGCACACATTGCCTATTTTAGGTAGAAATGGGTAGGGGGTGTTACATTTAGTGGTATCAGAGCTTGGTTTAGGCGTTCTTAGGCATCTTATATATGAGTGCATGAGTCTAGGGTGTTATTTTCAATCAAGCTACACTATCTGATGTTGATGATTATTTTTAATGCAGTTTAGTGCGATGAGTGAGCGGACCCCACACGAGAGAGGGTTAGAGGTGGCTAGTCATACGCCTACGATGATACATGGACCAAAGGTAAGTGCAGCCACTCTAGAGGCAAGTGATGCTACCCATTAAATGCCACCTTAGCCTCAGCCTTAACCTCAGGCATAAGCCTCACCTGTATTGCTGTAGTAGATTATAGATTTGCTAAGACATACTACAACACCAGTACCACCACCAGCTCTAATGCCAATTATTATTGCTCCTCCACCTCTACCAGCTCCTCCAGTCCCATAGAAGATATACCTAAAGAGAGTCAGAAAGATAAGAGCTGTGGATTTCCTCAATTTTAGGGAGAATGATGCAGTAAAAGCAGAATACTGGCTGGAGCAGACCACTCAAATATTAGAGGAACTAGAGTGTCCTGAGGGAGAATACCTGAAATGTGCTACATCTTTACTTCAAGAAGAAGCTTACCACTAGTGGGAGAGGTTGAAAAGGAGGAAGCCCATGGCTGAGTTAACTTAGGTGTTCTTCTTGAAAGAATTTAAGAAGAGATATATCCCTGATTCCTATAAAGATAAGAAAAGATAGGAGTTTTTCAATCTAAAACAAGGCAAGAGGTCAATTTCAAAATACGAGAAAGACTTTGACCGTCTGAGCCAATATACAGCTAAGTTTTTATTGAATAATGATGAAAAGTGCAAGAGGTTCAAAAAGGGCCTCAATATAGAAATAAGAATACAGATCTCGACCCTGGAGAATTGAGATTTCTCTTAGTTAGTTGTAGTAGCCTATGATATGGAAGAAATGCTGCAAGAGAATAGGGAATTATTTTAGAGGAAAAGGTCTTTCACAGCAGGCCAGACCAGTTCAGCTCTAAGTGGGAGTAAGAAGCCAAGGGGCTTTCAGTAGGGTTAACAGTCTCAGAGACAGTAGAGCCATCAGTCGCAGAGGCAAGCCCTTTTATAGAGGACTAGTCAAGGGTACTTTTTTAGACCTCGACCACCTCTATCATAGCTGGCTTCCAGTGCACCTGTGTCCACTGCCAGAAGTGCACCACCTACTTATGGAAGCTATCAAAGGAAGCATTAGGGCTAGTGTTGGTAATACAGGAAGGGTAAATGTTTTATCTATGGAGCTTAGGATCGTTACTAGAGGGAGTGCCTTTAGAAGTAACCAGAAGCTGTATAGACAAAAGCATCAGTTGTAGCTATAGCTAGTAGACCTCCAAGGCAACTAAGACAGGAGCAGGCTACCACTAGTCAGAGGGGTAAACCTAAGATAAGAGCTCTGGCATGATAGTATGCTACTCGTGCTCGAGAGGAAGTAAAGGCTCCAGATGTCATAGCTGGTACTTTTTTTTTACTTAATGTTTCTGTACTACCTTTGATAGATCCTGGATCCACACACTTATATATATGCACTACACAAGCTAGAGATAGAGGCCTTGAACTAAAACCTATAGATTTAGATATTTAAGTGAGCAACTTGATAGGTCAGAGTGTGATAGGGAACACTATTTATAGATACTATCCTTTGATGATATATGTTCAAACCTTCTTAGCAGATCTGATAGAGTTACCCTTCCATGAGTGTGATGTCATACTGGGTATGGACTGGCTGTCAGAGCATAGAGCAGTTATTGATTATGAGAAGAAGAGGTTGAGTCTTCAGACCCCAGATAGGTAAGAGGTGATTGTAGTAGGTAATAGAGACTCCCTGCATAATGTGATTTCTACTATACCAGCTAGAAGACTCATCTGAAAGGGATGTGAAGCCTTCTTAGCTTCAGTGATAGATACTAGCGTTTAAACCCCTAGCTTGGATTAGATACTTATTGTGTCTAATTTTCCTAACTTGTTTGTAGATGAGTTGCCAGGATTGCCACCACATCAGGAATTAGATTTTGAAATTGAGACTTACCCTGGTGTGAACCCTGTATTAATTACTCCCTATAGGATAGCCCAACAGAACTAAAAGAATTGAAAGTGTAGTTTTAGGAGTTATTAGATAAAGGCTTCATCAAGCCTAGTGTTTCACCTTCGAGAGCTCTTGTATTATTTGTGAAAAATAAGGATGGATCATTTCGGTTATGTATCAATTATAGGCAACTGAATAAAGTGACAGTTAAGAATAAGTATCTGTTACCTAGGATTGATGATCTTTTTAATCAGTTACGGGGTGCTAGTGTCTTTTCTAAGATTGACTTAAGGTTAGGGTACCATCATTTATAGATTAAGGAAGGTGATATTCCTAAGACTACTTTTAGAACACATTATGGGCATTATGAGTTCTTAGTGATGCCATTTGGGCTCACTAATGCCTCAGTAGCCTTCATGGACTTGATGAACAGAATATTCAAGCCATACTTGGATCAGTTCATAGTTGTATTCATTAATGACATCTTAGTATATTTCAAGACTCAAGAGGAACATAAACATCACCTCCATATTGTGTTACAGACTTTGAGAGAGAGGCAATTGTACGCCAAGTTAAGCAAGTGTGAGTTTTGGTTAGAAGAAAT
>CANXYI010108857.1:0-11127 GCA_948208565.1 Hura crepitans
TTTTTTTTTTTTATATATATATATATATATATATATATATTTGTGTGTGTGTGTGTGTGTGTGTGTGTGTGTGTGTGTGTGTGTGTGTGTGTGTGTGTGTGTGTGTGTGTGTGTGTGTGCATATGCATTGGTACTTAATTATTTAAAATCACTCCTAATATGTTACTAATAACACTTGAATCATAGATTCATTATATTTACGTATAATAACTATAATATGATATAACCATATGTACACTATTAATAAAATCAATTATATGTCACTCATCTCAGTAAGTTTACATTTTACGTTAAACCTAATATGTTATAAATAGTAAAATTGATTATATGTCATTCATTTCAAATATTATTTATAATATCTTGTCAATGTTTAGCATTACTCATATTATTCATATCAATATATTAGTAATCTTTATTCTATCCCATATTTGATAGACAACATCTCACTATTGAATAATAGGATATCAACCCTTAAGGTCTCATCAAGTGTGCAGTGGTCCACATTTTGGACCCTACAGCATCTGCACTAGCATAAATATATATATACTGGCCTTAATGGACCTTATGGAAGTTACACTTACATAAATATATGTACAGCCCCTACTAGACCTTACAACAACTGCACCCAAAGGAATATGTATATACAAATGTATATATGTGTGCAGTGGCCTAAATAGACCTTATAGTTGTTGCACCAGCATAAAGTAGATATATAGCAACCTTACTAAACATTATAGCTACTACACCAGCATAAGATAGATGTGTAGTGGCCTTATTGGACCTTATGGCTTTGGTACCAACATAATATGATAAAAAAAGTGCTTTAAAAGCCGTTATCCATCCCTAGTTAACCGGTCAACCTATCCAGTAGCTTGTCTAACTTATATGTGCTATTCTTAATTTTTGTTACATTTCTCTTTCTAGTCATATCCATGCCATTTAGACATCATAAGCAATTGAATCATGTTTAGAATAAATATAAATATCACAATCCAATCACATACACTTATAAATAAGCTTCTAAAATTTATCATCATATCACATTGTTTCTCATTATCTCTTTCAGTATAATAATATTTGAATTTACATTGTGATTGCATTATCCATAAAATAGGCATCCTCACTAAAAATCCATGTTTCATAATTTCTTATATTAATGTAACAACCCAAAAATGTTTTATTTTATGAATAGTACTTTCCTCAAAAGAATAGTGCTCCCAAGACTCGAGGTGCACTAAAGTTACTGGATGAAAGTATTAGTCATAAAATAATTTTAGGCAAAGTTTGAAATCAATTGGAGTTCATTTGATTGGTTAAAAATGCTAAAAAAAATTTATAATAGTGTCTTTTCAATAGTGATTAAGGCAAAAATGAACCATAAATAATTTTCAAAGTTCCTCAAAAAATTCTAAAACCTATACGACTTGATACTTAAAAATTGCATTGAGTCTAATAATGCTAGAATCAAAATTTTTAGAGGCTGAGAAGTATTTTTTTGAATTTTGAGATGTGTAAAATTGACATTTTAGTTCGATTTCTTTTGATTTTTGAGCCCAAATTTTTAGAATATATAGTGACCTAATTTATCTAATTTTGAGAAGTGGAATTTGTGAAAATAAAGTTAAAATGAGAAAAAAAAGAAATTTTTGAATACTATAAAAAATAATTTTTCACAACTATAAATAGTCTATAAATCTTAGACTTTTTGGTCAAAACACCATTTGCACTCCCACCCTTTCCCTTTAAAAATCCTAACAGCCTAAGGAAAGAAGAATTCCATTTTTTCTTCCTTCAATCTTCCAAATCCTAGCCAAAATAATCAATTTCCTCATAGCAAATAAGTCTTCAAGGGTTGTAAACATAATATTAGAAGGTTTTATAGAGAGAAATTGAGGAATTGTCATGTTTTCCAGTGGGGTGAATAGTGCTCAATTTTCTAACAGGTAAGATTTTGAAAATCTAATATTTTTCCCTTGTTAAGTAGGTGTCCAAGAGTAAAAAAATGTAGTCTTTTAAATTTTTTGGGTGTCTTATTAATTTTTATGATTTTTCTAAAATCGAATCTATAATGAGTAATTGAGAAAAATGGACCAAACATGAGATAAAGGAAAAATGAAGGTGTAAGCGATACTCGAGGTCACATTGTGATCATTTTGGTACATGAAATCAAATTAAATTGTGAATATTTAATAATGCTTTAATTTTCCATATTGATAATTATGTGTGTTTAATGAGAATTTGGTGAAATTAAAAAATCAGCCTTGCAAATTATCATGTTATTAGTATGTATGATATAATATGAATATGTGTAATATATGAATAATTGAAATGGTGAAATTCCTAGGTTGACCAAATAGCCATTTAATGTTATTTCCATGTACATGTATCAGTTAATTAATGAGTATATAATATATGGTTTGATCTAAATTAATGTAAATGAATCTTATGCATACGTAAATAAAGAAAATTTGGTATGTGTAAGATTAGTAACTAGTGATCGAATGGCCATTGATGTAATGTGTGTATGTGCGAGAAGTGTTCATACATTAAACTAGCATGATTTAGTGTAAGTGTTGATATTGCAATGGAATAATAATAATAATTTGTATTAAAGAAAGAGAATAAAGATTAATAAAATGTGGTACTTGAAATGTTTGGATGATGCAAAAATTATTAAATTGAATGAATGTTAACACATGATAAATGAATGATGTTTTGAACATATTAATGTCAAGGAAAGAAATTGAGAGGTTTCTATGATAAATATGGTCAAATGACCTTAAAGAATTTGTGTATGGGTGATATATTAAAACATTTCTAAAGGACTTGTCATACTTGGTAATTTTTCACTTGGTGTATGAAAAATGATTTTTCTTTATGGCTTAGAAATATTGTGAATAGGTTAAAGATGAGCTTATATGGCTATAAGCATGTTTAATTAAGGAATAAAAATTGGTACTACCATATGGTGATGTTCATGATTATAAATAAATGACAATTGTGTTAATTTATCGATATGGTCAATTATTGACAATGATGTAAGTTAAAGCCATTTTTAATCTATTTAATTTGGTGAAATTAAAAGAAATATGTTGGATTGTCCATATGCTTAATAGCCTAGATGTATATGTTAATCGGTCAACTAGGGGTATGTTAGTAGCTGTTACGGCACTATGGTGCTATTTTATGCTTTAATCCTTCTATTTTATCTTCTAATCCATATTGGTAGATGAACTTTAGGTTCTTAAATGGTCATAATGGTCATCTTGTTATGTTATGTTTGATCTTCAGATCTACATTGGTAGATGGACCTTCGAGTTCATGGAGGTCGTACTGGCTGTCCACCCCCATTATCCATAGGACATGTGTTTTGATCATATGGGCAAATAACAATGATACTATAAGTGGTATAATAATGACATTGTGAAAGATTAATAATGAATTCTCTTTATGAATGACATTGCTAAACTTATAAGTATAAGGCATGAATTAAGTTTTAATGCAAATTATGTAATTTTTATTTATTTCTTGATTATGTATTATTTTAAGCATCATGAAATATGGATATGGAAATAATTATAGATGTTGATTGGAATTGTTAATAATAATATGGCATCATGCATTGATTTCACCACTAAGTGAAATGCTGAGTGCATCATTTTATTTATGATCTATAGGTTAGAAGAGCAAGCAAATTTGACCCTTAGGACATCAAGACAGAAGTGAAGGCTATAATTTTTTATATTTTTTAATATATATAGTTAAGTTATGTAATGTATAGACATAAATGGCACTTTTAGAAGTGATGTAAATAGTTGAAGCCTAAACTAAAATGTCTCGTAAATTTTAAGTGTGTGTATAGTTTGTAAATAAACTTTTAATTGTTTTAAACTGCCTAAGGAATGTTTGATATCTTTTCCTAAGGTTGAGACTGCATGGTTGAAATTGTTGATTTGGAGTGATCAGATGGATCACAGAGTGGAGGAGATGTATGTGAATGATTATAGTAGTGTTTTTATAGGCATTAAAAATTTGGGATAGTGCCCGGTACAGCTGTATGCTGTCGAAAATTTTGGCACAAGGATTCCCAAATTGATTATGTTATTTAATATTTGAAAGTTCATATTTTGATATTAACATGTATATGTTCAAATGTTTTAAATAAGATATATGTCATAAGGTAGAATAGCATGTTATCTGTTGCACACCTTAGTCATGTTGAGCGACCGGACTGGGTAAGGGGTGTCACAATTAAATTCCCATTTCATCTTGTGGCTTATCTTTCATTGTCATTACACATTATATAATATATTTCTCTTATTTTTCACATTATTAGCTTTTCAATATACATATTACATGGTACTACTACTTATTGTTCTCCATACACTTCTTATATTGATAGTACTTAATTATCTATGTAATAATGCTACGCTAATTACCATTTTATTATCATATTCTTATGCCTTTACTATTCTTATTATCATTTGTAATGCTTATATAATCATGTATTATATTTTCTTATAATTGATTCTTAGATCTTTCCTTCTATTTACTATTCGATCTTATATATAAGCATTATTTTTTTAATTGATCCTTATATTTTTCCTTCTATTTACTATTCGATATTATATAATTGTTCTTATTAAACACTTTCTAATACCCTATCTTAACTCACATCTCTTAAATATAATCTATTGAATTTATTTTATTCCTTTCTATTGTCCTTACTTTTGTTATATAAAATCCTTATTCTTTTCTCTATCTACATATGTCTAATATTTCCTTTCATTTTGGTGTACTTAATTTATTTTATTTAAATATCTTTACTTACTTATTCACATATAATTATATTTTTATGTCCCTATTGTTGGTTTCCATGGATTCATGCACCATGAAAATAAAATATCCATAGAACCATAACAAAGGTTGGAACATTGAAAGATTGTAAAAAGAATTATATTAGAGGAAATCACAGGTATCTACAACCTATGCATTAAGAAAACATAATCCGCTAAACATAATGCTTAGTGGTGTATTCAATAAAACATGCACATATAAAATCATGCAATTATGACATTGAGCTATTAAGCTTCTTTCTATATTGGTGTCCCTTAGGTTTATTTCTTACATGTGTCATTTCTATAGAATTCAATCTAATTATCACTCTGCAGCTAGTCATATATATCAGGTTAAATTCTTTCTTATCTACGAGTTTATTTTTATTAGCTTGTGTGTAACGCTTATCAATCAAGGTCTAATGACTAGTACCTTCTGGGCTCGAGTGATGTTCCCCGAGGTCTGGGCCATCATTATGAGTCAAATGACTAGCGTATTGGTCATAAAACTTTGATAGGCCAAAAAATAGGGAAAATGAATGAATTAAAAAATTTAGCAAAATCAATAAATCATTTTAGGTCAAGAACTAGTGGATGAGGAGATAAAATGAGGTCGGGCCGAGATAGCCTCGGGATGTGCCCGGACAGTCTCTAAAATACCAAATCTTGAACCTTAAAAATTCCACTAAGTATGATGAAGTAGGAATTATAATTTTCTGAGGCCAATAGATATTTTTTATGAATATTTTATTATGGTAGGTGAATAATGCCAAATAGTCAACTATTGAATTTTGACTTGAAATTTTATGTGGGCCCTAGTTACACTAATCGAGGATTTTTAAAACTAAAATGAGAATTTTTGGAGGCCTAGAGAATTTTTTGTGAATTTATGAAGCAAAAAGTGCCATAAAATGAATTTTAGTCAATTGGTGGCCATGTAGGCCAATCCCATGCAACCAACCCACCCTACTTAAGTGATTACACATGTTAATCTCCTCACATGTGCCAACCTTCATCTTCTTCTTCTTGAAACCCCATAAGCCGATGCCATTCCCATAAATTTCCCTAATAAAATTTCTTTATTTCTCTCTCCTCTAAACTTCATGAAAAATATAGGAAATCAAACCTCCATCTTCCATAGACACTAATTTCATTAAGAATTTGAAAAAAAGAGCTCAAAATTGGGAAATTCACCACTTGGATGAATAGTGACCAAAGTGAGTGTAAGTGGTGCAATCCCTTTTTTTTGACATAGGTAGATTAAGAAATTCTAAGAATCACCACAATTTTAGAATTTTAATTGGAGCTCTAAATATTTTTTGAGGATTTTTCTAAGTAAAAAATGTTGTATGTTTAGGGGGTGCCACATTCAAGTTAGGAAATCGAAGGTAATCAAGCTAGAAGTGGTGGAGAAAGGGGTGTACACACACCTTAGGTATGTGGAATAAGCTAAATTTAATGTGCTTTATGTGTATGTTGAGTTTTATGTGTAAAAAATTATATGGAATTGTGTAAATTTGGGTATATGTATGATAAATTGGTATAATTAGGTTATAGTTGTGTTTTTGGCATGGAATTAATAAGAATTGTATGTTGATTTGGGGTGAAAAGCATGTGTAAGTGTATGGTAGTATTGTGGCCGAATGGTGTGTAACATTGTGCATGGCATGTGTGATTATGTGGTTGATACATTAGGTGTGAAAATGGTATGCATATGAACTAAAGAAATTACAAGTAAAAAGGGATAAAAATGGTACTTTATATAGCATGAAATTATAACTTAATTAAATGGAAAGATATGACTAAAAGCATGGTGTGATAAGGTATCCTACATTAGGGTGTTGGCATAAGTATAATTATATGAAGAAATAATGAAAATGAGAGCTGAATAGCACAATTGATGAAAGGAATAAAATTCTAAAATGACTAAATGAATAGTGTCAGTTGTGGAAACTGACCAAATGAATAGTAACTTTGCGATCGTGGGTAAAGTTATGGTAACTTGTGTGCTTGTTGTCATAAAACGTAACTTAATGGTCAAATTAGATTTGGGAATGTAAGATATTAAGATTTATGGTCTGAATTAATAAATAGCCCATCAGTTAGACACCTACTAGATGGGTTGACCAGTAAACTAGGGGGTAGCAGCTGCTAGGCAGTTGGTCTTTCTAGGGGCTATTGTTGTGTGTTATGTAACACCCCTTGCCCGTGAGGTCACCCATCCTTGGATTTCACCATGGGCCTTTCATTTAACTCTTACTTGGGTTTCTCCTATTTAGTCTAAAAATTTCATTAAATGATTCTGGTGGTATGAAGCCAACTTACTAGGCATATTACACTTACATGCCTAATCTTACAATCAAATATTAGCCTAGGATGCTTCTACAGCTAAGGGCTCCTTTCTCACTAGTATAGGTTACGGTAGTAGCTAACCAAGTATCAAACACACCCAATTACCCTCAAAATCATACATAAGTGCCTTTAACTAATAAGTCACATATTCTAATTAGATAATATCAAACTTAAATAGTCATCAGCTGCACTGCTGGTCATTCTCTTCATCTCAGTCCCACTTATCACCTGCACATTAAACACCTCGATATGTTGAGTATGCACTCAGTGGTAAATTTAACCAAACATACTATGTATAACTATTACATGCAAGCCTACAAGAATCTACTAGTAACCTCTGTTTAAAATTCCTTAATCTTTTTACTTAGGTTTTCAATTAAGATTATCTGTCGAGTGAATCATATTAACTTTCATTCAATTTATGTGTTCTTACCATGTTTAAGTCACCTGCTCGGTTCTGCGCAACCACTTATTTATGCCCTTTTCTAGTCAATCTCCATCGTTCACCTCTGTTCATTAGGTATACGTACATATGTTACTATCTACCATTATATTATCTAATTTCTCCTGTAACTTATTTCTTTTAAGTGCTTTCAATTACCCATTTACCATTTCATCAATCTTTTATTTCTTTTAGTAGTCGTATTAGGATCACATAAACTCAATCGATCTCTGCCTTTACAAATTTTCCCTTATTCCTAGTATGTTACCCATAGGTTATCTCAATTAAAGTAATTTATACCTTAGATTTCTCATTGATATCGTTAAGTTTCTTCTGTCTCTTTTATCAACCTTTTTATACCCCCATGGTTTAAGAAGAACTCCCAACCACTGGACAATGGGAATCACAATGTGCAGTGGCCCCTATTTTGGACCTTAGCAGCTGCACCAACCCAGTCCGAGAACCAAACAAAAGATAAGGCTATACAGTGGCATGCATTATAGGCCTTGGTGTCAGATTCATTCGATAGTAGGGACCCGTTCATAGACTATTACCAATACTGGACTAGTAGATAGCAGGGACCTATCCATAAACCACTCCCAATATCTATAAATCACATTAACATCACTAAGGGTAGATAGTAGGGACCTGTCCGTAGACCACTCCCAATATCCATAGATAGATAAATGGGTAGTAGGGATCAACTATAGGCCTCTCAATACTCAGAGCATGTAGGCTCAAATCAATACTTGGTAGCTGCATCTGCCATACATAGGCTAAAATCCATATAGACTCAGCCTCTAGCAGCTGTTAATCCCTAGTTGATCGGTCAACCTATCTAGTGTATAAGTAACCATCAATCCCAATATTCCTTTTCTATTACCTTATAAAGCCAGTATTTTCATTATTCAATTTATCCATAATAAATTGTATCATTTTGGTTCATTTATCAGCTAAAGTCCATATACTATTTTATTTGTTCTAACAAGTTGTCCTATCCTCACTTGAGTTCCACTGTGGTCATTAACTTTGTATAGTTGTCTTTTATTCTCTTTCACAGTGAGTTTTGATCCTTCTTTGTTATCAACATATAATTAATTTATCTCATTCCCATAAGTCCTACCAAGTGATATTTCATATATTTTATGTCCGTAATTTTTGCATTATTATACGATGACTTGGTTCTTAGATTTCATAATTTACTTTCTTTGTTGTAATTTTTCTAGTAATATTTTTCTTCTGTACAGTCTAATAATTTCCTTGATTTGCCTTACAAAACTCTTGGTGAGGTTTACCCCACACATAATCTTTAAACCTTTATTAATTATAATTTCTTTTCATGTCTTAAAGTCTATCAAATTATAGCTTTTATTTTTCTGAAGCTCTATCCATACATTATTGTGCAATAACAATTTCTTTTCTTTGTTTTCTTAATTTATTTATTCAGCCTTTCAATAATTTGTCAACTTCTCACCCCATTCTAGTTCTAATTTAACCTAACTAATCACTTTTCCCCTTACCAAATATTTATTCTAATTATTTCCAAGGTAATGAGACACAGATTTTAATTTATTTATCCGACTATATTTTTTAGTCAGTTACAGGTCATTGAAATTTCTTAGACAGTTATGGGTCTTTTTCTCATAACAATTACTATTCATTTGGTACTCTTTTTCTTACCGACCTATTACCCCATTTTTATTTTCCTTTCACCTCAATTTATTTCATCCTAAAATAATTTTTACCCTATCCAACATTACATCAATACTAATATATAATTAAATTATTTCAAACCCTAAAATCCTACCTAACATTTCTTAATCAAATTCATATTTTCCTATCTAATATCTTCCACTTCACCCCTTTACATTACATGTTCCCATACCTCTACATTACATACATTATTCATGCCACATACCTTATTAATTCCTTCCATATAATTATTTCATTACTTATTCATGTCATGTCTCTTACATGCCATACATCACATCACTATCCTAACCTCACATGTGAACAACCCATGCATGTAGACCCATGCCATGGCATACATGACATACATATATTCATGCAAACATCACATCTTTAAACATTATTTTCACATCCCATACACACCACTATTATCCTATCTCATTAAATTACACATCCTAGCATGTATTTCACATACATACTACTATACACACACATGTAACTCTAACTTCCATACACATGTCCATACTCCAAATTCTATATTTTCATAACATACATTATATGTTTTAGTTAAATTCACTTATAGTGGACTCCCTATCATGTCAAAGCTACTCTGGAACTATTGGATTCATCTCCCTCCACCTTGAATCACCATTTTCAAAACTTCTATACTACGTTTAACCTTTGAAAATTCCTACAAAATTATACACAACTCCAAAATGAAATCTCTTTCCATAAATGACATCTACACCTCAAATACCTTCTAAGAAATAAAAAAAATCTTGGCAAATAACACTTACACATAGATTTGGCACTATTCATCAAGTGCTCAAATATCACTTTTTAGGCCTCTTTTCTTCATTCTGTCACTTGGAATTGCTTCAAAGGACTATAGAGGTTCGAGACTACATAAAATTTATGGGTTTTTGACATAGGAAGAGAGAGAGGAGAAGCAAAAATGGTGGAGCTTCTATATGGAAATGGTGTTGGCCATTTTAGGAGAGGAGGAGAAAATGACCACTTTTATCTTCTATCTTTCCTCAAACATTTCCCTTTAGGTGTGTATGCTAAGTGGATGGCCACGATTGCACTATGTGTTGATCGAATGGCCCAAATTTATTCTATTTTATTTTTAAATTTGTATATTCAAAATAATTTCCATACACCTAAAAAAATCATAATTCTAATCCTAAATCTCATCGAATAAATTCATTAAGGGCCCTACAAAATTTCAACCCGAAAACTCCTTCGGGAGCTAGGGTTACTATTCACCTTATGCCATTTTTAATTTTCAAAAATTCATAAAATATTCCTTAGACCTCCAAAAATATTCATTTTAATTTTAAAAATCCTTGCTCAATGTCACTGAGGTCCTTATAAAATTTCAAGTGAAAAGTTAATAGTTGACTTTTAAGCATTATTCACCTGCTAGAATAAAATACTTAGAAAAAATATTAAATAACGTTGAAAAATTATAATTCCTTCTCTATCATACTCAATGGAATTTTTAAGGTGCGAGGTATGATATTTTTGGGGTCCGTCCGAGCACTTCTCAGAATTGCCCCAACAACACCTCATTTTATCTCTACAAACACTAGTTCTTGACTCGAAATGATTTATTGGTTTTACTAAATTTTTATTTTCATTCATTTTACCCACTTTTAGTCTCACCAAAAGTTTTATGGCCAATATGCCAGTCATAAAACTCAAAATGATTCCTTGTATTATAGGGACACATCCTTCGGGCCCAGATAACACTATTCATGCAACCTTGGCATACGGGCATTACAAATACCAAATTGAATGATTACA
>CANXYI010108874.1:0-12785 GCA_948208565.1 Hura crepitans
ATACATTACTAACTAGTGGCATGTATGTATTCTTTTCATAAAATAATTGCATGATGTTATTGAAATATACCTGATAAAAATGAAATATGCATGTTATGGTCAAGATATGCATGCTATGTATTAAAGTATGCTACTTATCATAAAAGAATGCTTATATGCATATAGGTGTATGCTATATTAAATACACCACTAGGCTATATGCTTAGCATATCATTGTTTTTGTTTTCTGTAGGTTAGAGAATATAGATAGAAGATGAAGCCTCAAGTAGATATGTAGATCAAGATACAACTCTTCTTTTGGGTATTTTGATTTCCTTTGTGTAAATTATAAGTTGTCATGAATGTAGTGCACTCATACATTATACAAAGGGGATTCATGCTTAAACTAGTATTTTGAAATGTTTTATAACCTTTAACTGAACAACTTTACTTTAGTAATGTATATACAAACTGTTCATATTGGTTTTTATGATGCTCCTACTTTTGAAATGCATGTATGTGAGAAATGTTATTTTGAGATTTTTTAGGTGGATCAAGAGGATCTAATTGAGCTATTGATGTCAAATGTGTTTTAGAAGTGCTTTTGAGCTTACAGATAGTATTTATTTTTGTTATAGTGTCCTAGTAAGGATGTTATGCTGCTGGATTTCCCACACAATGATTCTTAAATTGTTTTAAAAACTCTAAAGAGGTTTTCGTTAAGTCAAAATACTATAAGTTTATACATAATCAAATGTTTTTAAAAAATTTTTAATTTATGTGTTTTTAATTAAGTAATTTTAGATATCGATATATGTGTCGCTTCTTATTTAGGTCCAATGATTAAAACATGTAAAGGGTGTTATAATATTATTTCCTTAAGAATATTGATCCTTTTTATGCTATAAAATATGTTAATGTACATGCATATTAAGTAGTTAAGAAAATAACTTTTAGTTAAAGTATATATAAGTGTAAGTAACCTTGAGTAAGGCAAATTGATGAAGTATATGCATCTAAAGTATATTGGTGGTTAAGCCAAATTTCATGTAAGAAATTGAAGTTAAATGCATTATGATGTAGGGAAAATTAATAGGGAAATCATTTTTTTGATGTTGACCGAAATTACATATTAAAAGAATAAAGAGAGAAAAAGACTTCAACAAGGATTGTGTATATGATGTTATTGTTTAAGTTAATTGAATTATAAAGGAATACATGTGAAAAAGGATTAGGCATAAAATATAATAAAGTTGAATTGAGTTTGGTAATAGGCCGAATAGAGTGTGAAGGTTTAACATGAAGAATATGAGTTATTTCTTTGAGAATTGCATTATGTTCTTAATGAACTATATGAGAAAAATGCTAAATTCACTTATATAGCTAGAAAAGAGTATATTAGTATGTCTTATGCATGAGAAGCCAAGAATGCCCATTAGAAATGTTGTTTTAAATGGATATTGAGCTTATCAAAGAAAATTTAGGAGATATGATAAACATTATAATTGCATGAATGTAAATTTGTAATTTACTAAAGTTAAGATGAACAATGAGAACTTAATATATCATATGATTGTTGATTTGAATATTATATGTATGATGAACAAATTTTCCCATATTAGGCAACTATTTCTTTTTTTTTTGTATTAAATGGTTAAACATGCAAAGTAATTAGCAATGCATATGGTATGATGATTTTTCTTACATAGCTTAAATGGGGTATTGTTGTAGGCTAATGATGTGAGATAAAAGGCATGTAAAATATACTTTCTTCTAATATATGCAATGATTAGTAATATGTGCTATGTATGTTAAAGAATGACTAGTAATGAAATATGCCAAGATAAGAGTAAAAGTATGACATTATCAAGTTATGTCTATGTCATATGTGTGATTAAACGAACTATGTTAGTGAGCATTATGATATATGTAAAGTATACATGTATTAAAATATGAATAAAGATTATAAAGTATGGCACATATGTATGAGATAGATGCCTTGATATTATTGAATTGATGTGATGTATTATGTAAGATATGTATAAAGTGAAAATGAATAATTGATTTATATAAGAATAATGTAAAACCCATTTCTACTGAGTATCTATATGCCTAGGATAGTTTAGCATTGCAAATAGGGTACATTGTAGATTTTCCACTATTTGTAGCCTCGGCTACACCATCAAGTTTTTAGCACCTTTAGGTGGGTGTAGGTGCCAATTTTTTTATCTAATGGATACCATCATTTTGTGATTTTAAGCACCACTAAGATGCAACTAATAGAACTCATTTGTCACATCGGTCTTTTATCCTAGCCAATTTGATATACTCTATAAAAAAATGGGTGATAAACTAATAAACATAATAATGTGTTTGTATGAAAAGCATTTGAAGTATATAAGGGCATGATCAAGAATTTATTTTAAGTATAAGCATGTTAAATATTACATGTACCTTATGATGATGTTAAGGATGATAACATGTAATAAATACTTACAAAACTAAAATTATGCACACACACACATATATATATGTTGAAATAGGATTTACGTTTAGTTTGTTTATAGTAATTTATGTTCATGTATAATTGAAGTAATTACATAAGCAAAAGAGATTTTTATTCATGTTACATATTGGTATTATAAGATGCTAGTGAATGATAAATTGCTTATGTATATACATTTCATCTCTTTAGATATTATGGCTTAGGTTATTAGTAAAATTAGTTAGGTTGGATGTATCCACTAAGGATTATATCCTCAGTGTAGCTACTCATTAAGCAAGTTTTATAGATCAAGGAGTGCAAAAGAAGGATAACCTAAAGTAGTCACATTAGAAACTTTTTGGTGTATTTATGTGAGTTGCATAACATGATGCAATAGTGCATTTCATGTATTAAGAACAATTTATGTATTTTGTTTTATTTTAGTCATGTAAAACCATGGGTTGTAATTAAAGAAGCTATCCTTTTTGGCTATATGTTTTAGACATATAACATGTATACATAAAGTAAGTGTGTTTGTAATGTCTCATAGATATTTTAATATATGAGTTATGTATGTGCTTGAGCTATAAGTATGTACGTGTGTATTGAGAATCTCTATATTTATGAGAATAATAATAATAATAATAATAATAATAATAATAATAATAATAATAATAATAATAATAATAATAATAATATAAGATGATAAGGAAGAAAGATGTGTGGGTGAAAGTAGTAAGGGTGTATGTGAAGTATGTTGTTTATTGAAATATTTTCTTTACAAGTTAAAATTTTTTTGTTTGAAGCCCAACAATTATTATGCTATCATATTTTCATTGAAATTAAGATTTTAATATTCAGATATATAAAAAGGTTTTTTTATAAGACTTCTTTAATGTTTGGAAAGGTTTTTCAACAAATTTTATGATAATGATATTTATTTGCCATTGATTTTTTTGGTATTCTTAGGATGTCTTATATTCTGATAAGCATGAATACCTAAACAATGATATAAGTTAATGCAGTATGCCATATCTAATTGTTATAACATTTGGATAAGGGTGTTACACAATAACTGTTGCTTTTATTGAATCTTACCACATTTTGTTACACACTATTGACTAAGACATCCTTCACTCTTTATTTTAAAGGAAATGTGCTCTTAGTTTCATATTATACCTTTATTAAAGTGTGAACCATGCATAGAGATTATGATATTTTTTACTAAGGATAAGAGTGGTTTGAGGAGTCGCCACTTGACCTCTATACAAGGACCTCTGATCTTCTATACCGAAAAGGTTCAAAATTTCAGATCTTATTTATGCTCTTATAATATGTTGTCTATGTATATTGTAATGTATATTAGTCCCGTATCAATCAAGCATGCATCATTATATTTTAGCATCCATATCACCTTTGAATGTAAGAAAAGTAAATTGCATAAAATAAAAAGTACAACAGCATATTTGTATATCCAAAAAGTGCGTCATTCATTAGTTATAGTGTGGCTTGACAATTACCTATAATTCCATAGGAATTGGTGGTAATTGCCCATCTCCTATCTCTAGGTGATTAACCTTTATTAAAATAAAATTTTGTTATTATGACTTTTGATTAAGAAAAACCTCAAAATAATTTTATTATGAAAACACTAATTAATTAGGTAGAAAATCATTTAATGTGAAAGTGGAGCAATTGGTGTGTAAAATAGGTTAATTAACTAATTATTACATGCCAAAATAAATCAAAGGACATAATAAGTACATGACCAAAAGAAATAAGATAAGGTATTGGAATGGTCCCGCCTCTGTGTCCCTTAGTTCGTAAGGACTTAATACAGTTCTAGCTTTAGTCCATGCAGACTATCCTCAAGGAAAGGTCATGTCTATCCAAATTCCCCAATACAGAGAGCAAAATAAATTACAACTCAAAAGATAGACAATATTAAACCAAGAGCACATGAAGAAAACTTATTAAAGATAGAGATATAAACATATTTAAAGCTTGTGAATCAAGAATAACTACTTGCATAAATAAGGCAATCTAAATAAAAGTAATACAATTTATCACTTACAAGTCTGTGCGGACTATAATCCTTATGATAGGGAGTCTGTGTGGACCTCATGATAATTCCTCACATGCCAACATATACTTTCATGCATGATATAACTGATGTTAACATAATGATAAACAAAATCATATAACTTGTAATAAGACATCCAAAATACAAGGTCATACTTACTAGATATAGGTCTGTGCAGACCAATTCATCATATTCATATAGGAAATATAAGTCTGTACGGACCTTATCATGCTCGTAATTAATAAATCTAAGTTCGTGTAGACCTCATCACATGCATAATTAAATCCATTTAATACAAATTGGCATAATAGAATAGACATAACATGATAATGATGAATATTACACTGTGAACCCTCTCATAATAATGACCTACTCCTTATAATCTAAAGTGGGAATAACAAGGTATTACCTCACTTACAACCAACCTTTTAGATACAATGGATCTCAAATATTACCTGAACGAATGTACTTTCCAAGCAATGACATAAGAGTATGGAAGCTTGGGAAGAAATATTTTTATGAAGCTTATGAGTCAAGTTAATGTATTTCCATTTTGGATTTTTCTCTGGAATGTGATGTATGTGTCTAAGGAATCAATTTTTTAGCCTCCTCCCTTTCTTGGTTTTTTTAGAGAAATATTTATATCCTTAGGTTTTTTTTGGTTTTCTCATTTAGAAGTAGGTCAGAATCCTAATGAGATTCTGAATCCTAGTCTAAATAGGAAGAATTCTATTTTTAGAAGTCTTTTTCCATTAAAAAGGCCGTGTGGACTTATCCGTACTAGTTTGTGTAGACTAAGTTTAAGTACTCCAGTCTGTGGGCTTTTTACGCTAAGTTTTGGGCCAGTTTTATATTTGGTCTATGAAGACATTGTCTAATAGGTCCATAAGGACTTATTTCTTAAAGGCTTATGCCATTGGCTATCATCATGGGTCAGGAGTGAGGTGTCTACAGTTGCCTCCACTTTGGTGTGTGCTATGTAACAATAGTGCATATTAAAGTATAGAGTTAAGAATACTTATCTATCATGAAGCTACATTAAATGTGAATACTTGCTTCTTTTAATTAGATTATTGTTAACTAGGCTTTGGTACGAATTTTGGATTGACTTCTAAGGCTAAACTCGAAGTAGTAGATTGGCTTACGAGGTTGAACCTAAAGTAATGGATTAGCTTATGGGGCTGAATTCGAGGAGGTGGATTGGCTTATAAGGCTGAATCTGAGTTTAAAGATTGAACTTTAAGTTGATCCTAGAAATGTGGGATTAGATAATGAACAGTCGACCTTAAAAGTGTTAGATTGGATACTGAGTTGATCCTAAAAGAATAAGACATTAATTTGATATTGAAAATGTCATATTGCTTATTTAGCTTTTGAGAGGTGTCTTGTGAAGTCCCTAAAGGTCATATGGTTGTATGTCTGTGCAGATGAAGATGACAAAAGTCTATGCAGACAAAGTGGAGAAAGGTCTATGCAGACATAGCGGAGAAAAGTCCGTGTAGACTGTGTTTAAATGAAGTTGGTGCGGACTTAAAATTTTCAAGTCCATGCAGACCTTTTGCGATAGAGTGATAACCGCTTATTTTCCCTCTTCTTTTCTCATTTTCAATCTTTTCATTTTTTCTTCTCCTCCTTTTCCTTTTGCCTAAAAACCCTTCCTAATGGCTTCTCACACTGCTAGTGGTTCCCATTCATCATCCTCCGATGAAAGTGAGGGAACTCCAATAGTTCTCCTCATATCGACAAGCAGAGGAACTTATTCTTCCCCTCCTCCTCTAATGGAGGATATTTTCATGCTGATTTTAAATGGTTTCACTCTTTCTATAGCCATCAACCATCCTCGAAACATTGCTTCGATGAATAGAGTTATGTTTGGTGACCCGATTTCGCTTTTGGTAGATTTGACGCACCAGGCTTGTTCAGAAGTTTACTCCCAAGTGTGTTTTCTTTCCCTTGTGTGCCTTATTATTGTTTTGATTTAGATTTTCCTTTGTTTTTGTGATGCGAACTATTTCTAGTTCAACAGGTCCATGTGGACCTATTTTGTTAGGGCACTAGGTTTGTGTGGACCTTGCCTACAATTGTTTATCTTGCATCATTAGAATGTGATATAAAATGCTTTTGCATGTGATGGTCTAAAAAGTCCGCATGGACTTATTGGTAACTGCTGTATGTCCATGCGAACATATGTTTGCTTATGAATGTGGTCTATACGGACCTATCTCTCTATAGGTTTTATCTGTGCGAACCTTGTTGTAATTATTCTTATAGTTTATACGGACTTATTATAGCTCTTCCTTTTATGGTTCATGCGGACCTATTTTTAATATGTTAGTCCTTGCAGACACTTATTGTCTTTATCTCTTTTTTCTATTGTAGACACATCTCAAGTGTGGGGATACTCTTTCTGGACCTCAGCAATGGTATTCTTCCATTCCTGTGTCGATGAAAAATAGGGTCAAGGCTATCGAATTTCAAACATTTCTAGACCATCTTGTTGGTGAAGACTTTCATCATGATTTGCAAGCTTTGAGAGCACTATTGGATAGGTGGATAGACACCATGCATACTTTTTATATGGCCTTTAGAGAGATGACCATAACACCTTTTGACTGGGCCTTTATTACTGGTGTACCATGTACAAGATGTGCCATTGCATTTGATGCCTATTATCACCATCCTTCACTCCGACTACAAGAAGTGAGGGAATTGTTGGGCTTCATTCCTTAGGATCATGCTAGGAGCATTTAATGCACTCATTTACATGAGAAATGGGTGGATGAGGTCCCTTCAGGTCAGCTGCAGATCGATTAATACAACCACTGCTTCATTTTTTATCCACTGGGAACCACACTTGTTGCCAATGCTAATAGTACTACGAGCTAGAGTTTTCTCCCTATCTTGGAAGAAGTTGATAACACCAGTTCCTAGAACTGGTACTACTCATCTCTCGAATGGGTATTTCAGAGCTTGGACATGGCTGTTCAGACTAAGAAGAGCCATCAGTTTGTCCAGGGCTTTGTGTCAGGTGTACTAGTAAATGACTCATTATGATCCATTTATATTTCATATGTAGCCTTTTTATGATTTTAACTTTGTGCTTTTCTTCTTATTGTAGGTGTGGGCATTTGAGCTTTATTTGTTACCTTGTCCTTGTGAACTGGACATGCCTCACCGATATTCAATAATCGATAGGTGGGTTCGACCATTTTCAGGTCTTTGGAATGCAATTTCACTGATGCAGCATCATCACTATCTCAATTCTAGGGTTTAGACTAACGTGAGTATTCCTGCACATGAAAAATTGGTCATTAGTAATCTAGGTAACTATAATTAACACTTACCTTTACAGGTTGACTTAGCTTGGTGGGTTTTTCCAATTGAGGAATTACCGACTTTTCTATGCTCTATTAGAGAACTATCCTCTTACCATATCTTATTGACCACTCTAGAGGCTTACTCATGGTTCTTAGGAGAGAGAATCTTAAACTGGCATATAGGCCCTGATGCACACCATGTTCCTCAGAATCCTCCTAACTCAATGTTGTTTGGGAGGTATATAGATGACCTAGCATTTGTGCAGAGTATGATGGCGGGGATCTCAAGGGACATGCTAATAGAGGGTGCTAAAAGGAACTACCCTTCTTAGGCCTCCACTCATTTACTCTCGCAAGTTCTATATATATCTAGGGCTCCTCCTTTTTAGGTGAATTGCTTAACTCTTGATTCATTTTCAAATGTATATTTTGATCTGTGTGTTATATTGTAGCCCACTGTTACTCCTAGGTCTGGCCCCTTTTCATCTTAGAAATGATCGAGAACTGCCCTCAGTTCTCCTAGTTCTCAATTCTCACTGCCTCCTACACAAAGTGGAGTTCCTAGTCTATCTCCTAGTCAACCCTCGTTACTTAATGAGGTCATTGGATCTTTGATTGACATCCCTAAGCTAAGCTATATACATTATGGCATTGATGGGGAGCTATCTTCTGCCCATCTTTGTATAGAGGAGAATTAGCTGGTTCCCTTCGAGCTAGAAAACATTACATTGGTATGATCTTTTATTGATTGTTTACACTTGTTTAAATTTGAAGTCACTTGTGTTTTGTTTTCTTTTACTAAGTGAAGAGAGCTCCTATAGAGAGGACTGCTTGTGTGGTAGAGGCCTTCAAAAGAGCCATGATCGATAAAACTTGAGTTCTTGCTATAAGCAATTTTCCTGCCATGGTTAACTTTATGCAATTATGTATGTTATGTATTAATCCCTCTCTCTTTTGTAGAGTGAACTGTTAAGGAGGGTGTTACTACCCTTCGTGAAACCCGGAGGAAGGTGAGGGCGTTCAAGGTTACAGAAAAGCTAGTGATCTCCTCTGATGATGAAGACATAGAGGAAGAGGATGATGTTGAAGAATAGGATAGATAGCACTGTTCCCTCCTTTTTATTTTAGTTTGGAATAGGAATTATTTTGCCCCCTATTCCCTTTTCATATATACAAAACTTTAAACTCCTAATTTTGTGTATATACATTTTCAACTTTATTTTTCTTTGAAATACATTTGCTCTTCAAATACATTCGTTAATGAAAGAGTACATGAATTGATTTTTAACAACCATTATAATTCATCTTTTCCATTGATCATAGGTCCATGCAGACCTTAAGATGTTCTAGTCTGTGTGAACCTAAAGATGTTATGGTCTGTGCAGACCTATATGCTGGCCTATGTGGACATTAACCATACTGTATTGTGGATAAGAGGTTAATAAGGCTGTGGACATACTTCCTTGGTTTGTGTAGACTATAACACCGTCTTTGTATATTACAAGGTCTATGTGGACCTACTCGTGTGTTTTGGATTCCTCAATCCTAGTTAAAGAAGGAATGATGGGATTTTGTCTTATAAGTACCTTATTCTTCTTTCTCTCATCTCATGCTCCCATCATGTCTTCTTTCAGCTAGAATTTGTCCAAGATTTTAGAACTAAAAGCCTCTTGGACTTCTCCTACCCTTTCTTGCTTTTCTTCCTTTATGTTCTTAAGGAAAGTAAATATTGATCACAATTTTCTTAGTGCAACCGTGCAACATTGGGACCCTATTTTTCATGTGTTTGTCTTCAATCGTCAAGAGATTAACCCAACTTTGGAAGAGTTTGATACCATTTTGAACTATAAACTCACCCCCAATGATCTCTTAGCCTTGCCTTCTTTTGAGGGCCATTATCCTATGGATATCATCTTTGCTTTGGGCCTTCCTCCCATTATGGCTCAAAAGGTAGTGACAGGTGTGGGTCTAATTCCCTTGTAAGTAGTTTTAGACCATGCTCACTAGTTTCCTATCAATTCTGTGGAATGGGCAAAGTGCATATTGCTATGTATCCTTGGCAATGGCCTGTGGTTACTTCCCAAGATGAGTCTTGTGATTTTAAGATTCTTCAACTTCTGACTAAAATATTCTTTGGCTGCAACCCTTTTGGTGTTTTCCTAGCTAAAACCATTTAAGGTTTGGATGCTCTGAAGAAAAGGGATATTGATTTTGTTGCCGGGAGTCCACTCCTCTTATAGGTATGTGTAAAGAGCTCGTTATGGGTTTTTTTCTTCTAACTTTTATTTTCTTTTAACCTTAATTTTTACCTAGTACACCTATAAAGGTTTTCACACTAGTGGGTTTGCCTAATTTTTGCTTAGGTGGTCCTTTATAGATTTTCCAACCTAACGGCTTTTTTTTTACAGATTTGGTTATAAGAGAAATTAGGGTTACTTGTTCCTCCATTAGAAAGGCTTTAGGTGAAATATGCCCCGAATCATCATTATGAGAAGAGGCTCATAACGAGGCATGATTCATGTTACTAGTGGACTATATGGCTTAGTACTATTATCATAATATGATGGAGATATCCTTAGTGGAAGGTTACCCATTTTTCTCTCTCCTGCCATGCTGCCTATGTTCCTTTGATTATGTTAAGACATGCTACCTTTTATATCCCTTCACAAATTCTGAGGCACTTTAGTCTAGTGCAAAGAATACCTTTGATCCTTTGGGATTTCAAGGTGGTCCTTTGATACGTCATTTCTTGCACTTCTTTCCCGATTTATGGAGACAACATGCTATCCTGAGAAAGGTGCCTAATTATATGGCTAGCAGCATTAGCATAAATGATAATTACAAAGAATGGATTTTGAGTGCAGCTAGAGATAATAAAACATTAATGTTAAAAAGAAAAAATGAAAATAATACTTCTAAATTCAAAAAGAGACAATGCATGTAGAATTCAATTATTTGTAGGACCTTTCTCAATCTTAATGGAAATTTGCATATTTATGATCTTAACTAAAGCATTCATGCTATTAACTACATTTAGAACTAAGCTATTTAATCTTGGCAAATATATTAATTTCCCATTAAATGATACCATCGCTACTAATTAGCCTTGAATAGGTTTTCTTGATTGGTTATTTTCTCTCATGATCCCTTAACTTTTGCAGGAGGTGCCTGTTAGGTTTTCACCTCATCAGGGTGTCTTAATTTTTTCCTAAGTTGCCCTGTTCGGGTTTTTAACTTAGTAAACATTTTTTTAACAGAAGTACTTTTTTAATTTGTCCATGTTGACGAGTTCTAAAAAGTCATGGCCCTCTAAATCTGAGATTTTGATGCCTCCATGCTTGAGTACTTTCTTGACCAAATATGGACCTTCCCAATTAAGCTTAAACTTACCCTCTAGGATCCATCAATAATGGCCTGGTTTGTTTTAACACCAAGTCCCCTTTTTGTATAGATCTATGCTTCACTTTCTTGTTGTAAGCCCTAGTAATTCTCTTTTAGTATAATTACATATGGTAAAAAGATTTCAACCATTTTTTATCGATCAATGCCAACTATTCGTATCTGCTTCTAGCCTGCAACACAACCCTAAGCGATGGGACTTTAATTCTGATTGGCAGCACTACTTTTATCCCATATACCAGTGAATAGGGCATAGCCTGGGTAGACATTCTGACAGTTGTTCTGTATCCCTATAGTGTAAAAGGTAACATATCCGCCTAATCTTTATAAGTAATGGTCATTTTTTGCAAAATTTTCTTAACGTTTTTGTTAGCTGCCTCTATCGCACCATTAGCTTGAGGTCGATATGGAGAAGTGTTGTGATGTTTGATCTTATATTTTTGCAAAAGGTACCTTATCTCACACTAGAACTGCACCCCATTGTTTGAGATGACCTATTATGGCAATCCATCTAGCTAATGATATTTCTTTCAATAAATTTCACTATCTGTCTTGCCCCTAATTTATTGAAAGATTCAGCTTCAACCCATTTCATTAAATAAGCGATCGTGACTACTATAAACATATGTCCTCTAGTAGTTGATGACCTTATTTCCCTAATTATGTCAATGCCCCATACAAAAAAAGGGCCATGGAGATGATAAACTGGTCAGGTCATTAGGTGGCAAATGATTCAGGTTTCCGTAGATCTAGCACTTATGACATCTTTTGACAAAGTCACAACAATCAGTTTCCAAGGTTAGCCAGTAATAACCTAATCTCATTATCTTTTTGGCGAGGTTTTTTCCATTCATGTGAGGGCCACAATCTCCTTTCTATACTTCTTCAAGCACTTTTTGAGCTTCTAATTTGTCTAAATATCTTAGTTGAATTCCATCTACTTGTATTTTATACAACATGCCTTAAAATGAGATGAATTGAGTAGATAACTTTTGAGGACCTTCTTATCTTTCTCGTTTGCACTCTTCGGGTATTGTCCAGTTTCTAGGTAGGTTTAGATATCATGGTACCATGGTATGCTAAGGCTTGTTATTCAGTTGTAATGCTGACTGTAGATACCCATTTTCATCCAAGCCTTAATAAGTATATTTTACAATGAAATAGGAGGTAGGGAATTGTATGTTATCTATTAGTAAAGAGTTTTAAAGTGATAACGATGCTGATTAATAATTATTGTTATACTAATTCAACGTATAGTTGTTATTAATTATCAGGTCACAGAGGTTTTATATGCACAAGTTATTAGTGAAATTAAGAAATAATATATATTGTATCAACTACAAAATAAAATTACAAAAAAAAAGGGGGAATAATAATTAATAATTACAAATTTGAATAAAATATAAAAACTAGTAATTATGGGATGAATAATTACAAATTAGAAATTAATTAAAATAACTACTAAATTACAAGTCAAATAAAGATAAGAATTAATTATTACAAGTTAAAATTACAACCCAAA
>CANXYI010108975.1:0-15905 GCA_948208565.1 Hura crepitans
CATATGTTCTTCTATTCCCATATTGGGTTGCTTCTTAGGATTTCTGCTCGATCATCTTTGTCATTCTTTTTCTGAATCTGATCATGGTGGCTTTGTGTTACATAAGCAAAATGATGACGAAGCTTCTGCTAATAATTCACAAGCCCAGAAGCATTTCAGGCAAATCCAACACATTCGCTCTGCTTAAGCTTCAGTTAATTATCTTTTCTTTTTTCGTCCTAAGCTTTAATAATACATATAGGGCATTTCATGATTGGCTTGGCTCTTAAAAGGAAAATTATATATGAGCTTCAGGCAAGTCTTGTTCAAAATAGGAAGTAATAAATCCTTGCCAAGAGCCAGATTTTTCTGAAAACTCTTGAGGACCTTTCCTTGAGTATCCTGAATAAATATTGCAGAGTCAAGGGATGCGAAATTTCTCTTTGAAACATTAAGCTCAAGATATGCTTTGATTTTTGTATACTCTTTATCATATATTATTGATGTAAAAGTCTACTTTAGACTTTGTTTTTCAGAGTTAGATGTTGAAGGTATGGCTGATCTTGATTTTGAGAATCTCTTTTTCCAGCCTAAGTTTAGAAGTTGTATTTATTTGGCCTTGTTCTATTCTTTTAAGTGTTTCTTGTTTACGTTAGCAAAATCTATCAATGAAGTGAAAATGAGAGAGTTCTGTTTTATCCCAGATTTTTCCATGTTTTACAGCAAAGGAGCTCTGCTCTGATTTCCGAATTTCAGCTTTATTCATTTGTTCTAACTGCTAACATGCTTTTGCCTCTTTATATCTGTAGTTATTCTTGCAATGATCGAAATCATCTGAGTAATGCAATTTCAAAATTGCCTCGATAAAGTGTTTACAAAATTAGATCCCCCTTTCTATCATAGAGACCTCTTCTAGCATCGTCTCATGTAATATCATTAAAATATCAACTTAATGCTCATCCGCATGCAAGTCACGACTTGTTAAGGCCTAGATAGAGAGATTTGGATTAACAAATACTAGACACTTCAGGTATATTCTTGCAACATGCTTGATCTAGAAAGCGCATGTATTAACATTGCTATATAGCCTTTTGATGTGCGCATAACTGAAGGTACATTATATGGATGCAATTTGAATACAGATGTGATCTGGAACTAAGGCTACATACAACAACACTATACAACAGCATAAAGGTCGTCCATAACTAACGTGTTTCAGTGATTAAATGCAATTTTTGACCTTCACCAATCATGTCTACATCGAGTATTTTGCCTGCATCTTCTGATAGTATGCAACAATAATCACCTTCTAGCTGTAGATTCTCTACTGCTTCTTTTATAAGCTCTTCAATTGTGTTTGGAACCCATAACACTATCCCGGGTCTCCTATGTTGTATAGGACCCCATGGATGGAAAGGGAAAACAGCACATTTCCTTCGGTGTACATTGTCTGTAACTGGCAAACAGCAAATTAGGTTATTAGCTTTATACTTGGCACCGGTTAAGCTCAAGCACAAACTTGATATAAAACCAAGTGTTTATATCCAAGTTGCTTGATGGAAGAATTAGCTATTCTTCATTCTACTAAACTTTCTAAAATGCATTTAAACTAAAGAAACTGGATTCAAGTAGTATACCATGTAAATTCTAGCATGAAAAGTTCTATCCCAGTTAACCAAAATTACATGAAAAACTTCTTTCAGCAAACTGGTATTCAAAATACTCTTTCATTGCAGCTTTGGCTTGACCTGAGGACGTGATTGGAGAAATTATTCCCATTCAGAATTCAAGTCCATGTCTACAAATAAGGGCCCCTGAACACTCTTCTTCCCCTAAATTTAAAAATATAGAACAAATAAACTACAATAAATCTTAACAAAAACATTTTTTTCTGTTCATTTATTTCAGAATATTTCCCTAGACCGAAATATTTGTGGAGTCAATTTCAACTTTTTTCACGTTGGTTGTAGACAGAAATATCAGATGTTCCCCCTACCAAGATGGAAGCAGAGTCGAGACACCTATTTCTTGGGAATAAGGGAATTCTGACAGCTCAGCAGATTTTGCATCTGGCAGCAGCTTGATCATCTTCTTATTTCCACTCATCCTTGCTTCCTCAAGTGGTGTTCTTCCACATCTAAAGAGTTGAGATTGCAAGGGAACAATTTAGGATGGGGAAGTTTTTAATTGGACATATATTCAGAAGATGGAGGATAAGTGGAAGTTCTGCTTGTTCATCATTTATGCGAGTCAACTGATTTTTAGTATGTCTAAAAGTCAAGACCAAATTTCAAAAAAAAAAAAAAGTCGAGACCAAGCAATGGTCATCTCTGTTTTCTTATCTGATCCTTCCATTTTCTCTTCTGGAAATCATCATCAGGTCGGCTTCACTACAATTAAGCCAACTTTTTTTTTTATTTTTTTGTGTCATTCATATCCCAAGTCGTTTATGGAAACAAATTCAGTATTTGCAAGGGCCGCTAATTGCAGTTACTACTAAACATAATCTTTTTATATCCATATAAATAGAAAAAAAAAAAGAAAAGAAAGGAAAAAGAACATCATTTGAAATCTACCTGTCCTTTGCAAAAACACTAGCTCCATATTCAATCAGCAAATTAGCCATCAAATATAGTCCTTCAGAAGCCGCTATATGAAGTGGGGTGCGGAGGTCATAGTCCTTGGAGTTTGGATCAATGCCACTGGACAAAATCCTTTTCAGAAGATCAGCATCCCCCTTGAAAACAATTGAACAAAGAAAACTACCGGCATCATCCATGCTCAAGTCAGCTCCTTCTTTGACTAGAATAGATGCGATGTGATCATGTCCATTCTTGATGGCTTCCATTAAGGGCGTATTTCCAAATTTATCTACCCAAAACAAAAAACAACTTGTCATTATGACATGATATCAAGTAATTTTAAACATCCGTAAAGAGAATAATTCACCTTTGATGTTAATCTCAACTCCCTTATGAATAAGGAAAAGTGTTATGTCTTCATAACCTCTTGATGCCGCAAGATGCTGCCCAAGACAAAAGAGCATATCAGATAAATTTAGGTCTTTGTGTTGCTTTACCTTTAGGCGATATGAATATTCTCCAGCAATTGATGAACAATGATACAAGCAAACAAGAAATGGAAAAACATACCATCAACAAAAGACAGTTTTCAAGACTTTCCTAACATGAATGACACTTACGACTTCATGATCAGATCTAGAAGGAATTGAAGATCTTATATTCATTACCCTATATTGAGTTCCAAATGAGGAATTATATGCACCGTAACAGGTTATTAAACAGATGTTTTATATATATTTACATACCAGGGATAGTGATAAACATCAACTTCTTTCCAAATAGCCAAGTGATATATGATTATGTTGACTGGATGCAAATGTAGATAATAGTATTGTAAGTGAGAATATTGCGCATAACTAATACACCAAGAAGAAATAAGAAGAGAAACCCATTTTATGTACAACAAAAGTAAAATGATTTTTTTAGAAAAATAACACAAATGATGGTCATACTACCCCAACTTACAATTAGCACAAACAGTAATTATTGTGTGCCCAAGAGCAGGATTGTGTCACAGGGCAATGGGCTGAAAAATCAGGTCAAATACATAGGTCTCTACCTTTATTTTTGTTCCTAAATTTGCCTATGCTTGCTGGAAATTAGCAACTCGTTAAACAGAGTCAGGCATCTTGAAACTTGTGGGAGAGAATAGAAATTCAACTTTTTTTTTTCTGAGATTCAACTTATTTTATTAATTGATTTCGCTAAATGGAGATTACAGCGCTAGAAATTTTATTGAAATAGAAATTCTTTTCTAGCTATGAAACTCTAAATTCCTCTCTAATTGAAAATAAATAATTATAGAGGAATTAAATAATTTCAGGAATGCTAATATTACCAAAAAAAAAAAAACTGCCTAAATATCTCTACAAATTCCTGTACTTTAACATCACTGCCCCCGAAAATAGAGCTTGTCCTCAAGCTACTAATGAAGAGAAGCAACTTATAAAAAGCTAACCAAATTGTTCATGAGTGGTTGGGCCGACTTCACAATTCACCATTTCTCGTACAGGGTTCATCACAATTGTAACATAACCCTTTTGCTCTACATCAGGTATTTCTGCCCAAGTCAATTTTTTTTTTCTTCTCGAAGGGTCTGGTGCAGAAATTGCTTCAGTACTTGCTGCTTCTACTTGTAACACTTGTAGCTTCCAATCATAGGCCCCAGCAAGGCTCATAGCTATTGCCAAATTAGGAGGCTTGTGCATTTTAACATCCAACCTAATAGAATCTCTAACCCTGCCACGGACAATCCAACATGCTGCTCTATTCTAAAAAGATGGTTGGCCTGTGCAAGTCTTTCCTGGAATTGTGTTTGATATAAGTTTATGTTAATCTTGTCTGCTTCACCCTCAGCAATTTTCTCAATGGGTTGCTGCCTACTAGAGGCCTGAATCAAATTAGAACATTTGACTGTTCCCAATTCAGAACCCATCCTAATACTCGAGTTGGGCTTCACGAACATGTAAAAGGGTGCTAATGGAACATGCTCAGGCTCTCCAGTACGCTGGTTCTCAAAAAAATTGTTCACATCTATGCAGCTATATTAAAGGATCTTCAGAGCCGTCAAATTTAGGAAAATATAATTTAGTGTACCTGGGGACAAGCCCTGCAGCAGCCAGATTTGGCCCACCAGCTGGCTCGCAGGTGGAGCTGCCCCTCCCATGATTGGCACAATCACTAGATGGTCCAAAAGAGACGCACTCATACTAAAGTTGCTGCCTTCACCATCCCTGCTAGTCAGGTTTTGCAGTCCAGTAACTATGGCTTGCATCTGGTCCTCAAATTGCATAGTGAATTATCTTATAAGTTCTCCTAGTCGGTCTTCAATATCAACAACCCTAGCTTTAAAAATTTATTCCTTGGCAGCACGTTCTTCTTACAATAATTGTCTGACATCCTCACCGGTAGTTGCTGGGTCTTATACCTAATTGTTATGTTTCAGATAAAGGAATACTTGCTCTGTTTGGATTGTCATTTCTCACTATTTCATAATGTATTGTTACTGTCGTGACTTGATAACATTTTTTTTTATTTGTTTCAACTGCATATTAATAACATGTTTTTTAAAAGTTAATTTAAGTCTACTAAAATGTCCTTAGATGTTGTAAATTTATGTTACATATTAAATTTATAAAAATGAAAAAGAGGGAGATGAAATATGTACATAAAAAAATAATTAATAAAAAATCAACGTTTTTACATAATGATTTTCACATATTATCAAAATCAAGAGAGGAAAAAGGGGAAAAAAACACTGAAGTTAGAGGTTAGAGTGGAAGAAAGAGAGGAGGAAGGAATAGGTAGAAGTTCAATGTAAGGATAAAATAGGCATATTCGTTAGAATATGAAGGCAAAATGAGAATAAAAATGCAAAACAGTCCAAGCCACAATAATCTACTTTTTTAGAAAAATTGGATTTTTCATTGTTACTTAACCACCAAAATTAACCACACATTAAAATTACAAAAACAATCAAACCAAACATTAGGGGAGAGTATGGTCCGCTTTCTTATTATAATTAAATTAAAATAATCAAAAATCTAACTTTAAAAAATTTTTAAACCAAACCAAGCTTTTATATAAACTTAACCAAAATTTTGAAAACATGCATAGAATAGGAAATTTTGGCCTAAAACGACATAGTTTTGCCAAATTTAGATTAACCGAATCAAACTTGAAAAAATCGAAAACGAATTGATTAGCTGAAGTTCTCTAAAATTACAAACTGAATAACCAAAATAATAGAACTAAAATGTTTCAATTTGATTTTTGGTTATAATCGAACTATGCTCACCAGTACCAAACATTGTATTGTAACATAAGATACAATACAATACGTTATGAACATGCCATCCAAACAAGGGGTTAGAGATATTTAGCTTATTTTTCTAGTGATGTTAGAATTCCTAAAATTATTTAATTTTGCAGATTTATTTCTTTCTTAATTAGAGCGGAATTCATAGTTTTATAGTTCGAAAATAATTTCTATTTTACTAGGCCTATAACCTTTACTTAAAGAGCTTGAATTTAATCAATAAAATAAGTCAAATTTTCAATAAAAAAAAGTATCATAGATAAGCAACTCTTTAACAAGTTCTAAAGTTCTTACTGCCTTTAACGAGTTCAAAGGCACAAGCTCATTTTAACGAGCTTGATCATTATCTAGTGTTCTAATCCTCAATTGGATTCACAATAATTAGTAATAGAAGCTAGGCTTTCAAAGTTCGATAGTTGATTTAGTAGTCAACTTCAATAGCTCTTATTGCAATTATAAGAGAAATTATATGTTAGGAATTGAGTTCCTAACTAAGAAATCAAAGAGTAGAAGAAGAGTAAAGCAAAGAATTGAGAGAGAAAAGAGAATTAGGAGCAAAAAAGGATGAGAGAGAAGATGTGATTCTCATTGATAATCCCAAAGTGGGTAAAAACATACATATATAATGGTAGATGGTGCTGAGCTGTAAATATAGCTGATCAAGCATGCACCTCATACTGTAATTGACAACAACAATACAATACACACATAACAGAAATTAACTAACTATTGAAATGATTATTTTAGGCCTTTCCTCTCCTTTTGTATATAACAATGCACCCCAACCCCCTCCCCCCCTTTCTTTTGCACATTCTTCTCCCTAAGAATGGTAAAATTCTATAAATTGAGACTGAATAAAATATTGGTCATCCCAAGTAGCATCAATTGAAGGCAAATGCTTCCACTTAATTAGTAACTAATTAACATTTAGATCTCCCTACAGAATAGTTCGGGTATTGGTAACTTTCCCAAGGAGAATGAGAAACTCTCCATCTAGAATAGGAGGTATAGTGGTTCAAACTGTAGTATCCGAACCAATTTTTTGCTTAAGTAGGGAGACATGGAAAACAAGGTATATTGTTATAGCTCTAAGCTGCAATCCAAGATCTTACTAAAACTAGAGAAAGAATAATGAAGATAGAGAAAGAAGGAAGTAGACGAGAAGAAGAATAAAAAGAAATAGGGAGAGTGTAATTTCTTATTACTGGAATTTTTTTCCCTGCTTTACATGTGACCCATGAATTGTTTATATTCACATTCTTCTCACACCTGTAACTGACTTGCCATCTCATTCAATGGCTTTCCCCGCCCATTTACATCACTAACTAACTCAAGCTAACAACAAAATTCAGTAACAGAATTCAACAAAATTCAGTTACAAAAATTCAGTAATATAATTTAGCTACAAATTCAATTTTCTTGAGATTCTATTTGTGGTTCTTACTCTGCCCCTTCTTCTAGCAATTCATCCTTTGTTAGCTTCTCTTTATTGTTGTCAGCTTCATTCTCTTGAATCACTACAGTACCCTGCCCTGCATTTTTCACCTTGTCCTTAAGGTAAAGCTGAGGAAACTGAGATGATAAAAATAAGAGGTCTTCGTATGTAGATTCATTAAGATGAAGATTAATCCATTGGATTAGGATCTGTGTACTTGGAGTGCCATGTCTTATGACAGATTGGGTGTTCAAAATAGCTAAAGGTTCAACCTTAGGAACACCCATAGGAGTGCATTTGGGAAGGTCAAGAATTGAGGATTGATAGCCTACGGCTTTCTTAAGCAAAGAGAAATGAAAGACATTGTGTATGGAAGCGTTAGTGGAAGTGCCAATTTATAAGCTACTTCTCCAATCTTGGCAGTAATATGGAATGGCCCATAATACTTGGCTGAAAGTTTAAGTGACTTTCTCAATGCCAATGATTGTTGTTTGTAAGGTTAAAGCTTCAAATAGACCCGATTGCCAACTCGAAAAGATCTATCAGTTCTATGTCTATCAACTAGTTGCTTTATCCTATTCTGGGCAACTAATAATTGGTTTTGAAGAAGAGAAGCCATGTTCTCCCTTTCCTTAAGGAAATCTTCCAAAGATGCAGATGTAGTATCAAACTGAGGAAGAAAATGAAAAGATGGGGTTTATACCCATACAAAGCTTTGAAAGGGCTCATTTATGCTATTATGGTAAGAGCTGTTATACCACTATTCTGCTAAGCTTTGCTAATGTGCCCAAGTTGTTGGCTTATGAAAACACATACATCGCAGATAATTTTCAATGCACCTGTTGACTTTCTCTGTTTGCCCATCTAATTAGGGGTGATAGGCTATAGAGAAGTTCAATTTGGTTTGCAAAAGTCTGAAAAGTTCTTTCCAAAGTAAGCTGGTGAAAATCTTATCCCTGTTAAAGACAATAAAGATAGGTAATCTATGCAATTTGAAAACTGTGTCTAAGAACAGCTTAGAAATTTAAGTTGCTGTAAATGGATGTTTAAGGGATATAAAATGGTTATATTTGGTGTATCTATCAACAATCACCAGAATAGTGTCTTTCCTATCAGACTTAGGCAATTTCTCAATGAAATCCATAAATATGTGTTGCTATGCCGAAGTAGGAATTGATAAGGGCTGTAGTAAACCTGGGTATAAGACATTCTCTCTTTTGCATTTTTGACAAACATCATATTTAGAGACCCATTCTTGCACTCCTTTCTGCATATTAGGCCAATAAAAAAATTGAGCTAGTCTCTTGTAAGTACCGGTCATACCTGAATGGCCATCAAGATAAGAATTATGAGCATTAGTCAGCAAAGTGTTCCTTAGTTGTGATGAGTCACCAATGTAGATTTTGCCCTTATATTTAAGGATGCCATTCGATAAAAAATAGTTAGGCTTTGCTGCAGGATCAATCATTAATGTTGTTATTAGTTGTTGGGCAATTGAATTGGCAGCATAGCTATCCAAAATTTCCTCTACCCATAATGTAACTATTGAGCTAGCAAGAGAAAAGTTGTTGCTGGATTCACAATCCCTCCTTGACAGGGCATCTGCAACTTTATTTTCACACCCTTGCTTGTATTGGATCTTGTATTTCAGGCTTAATAGCTTGGAAACTCCCTTAATCTGAATATAGTTGTGCAGCCTCTGAGATAACAGATGTCGAATGGACTAATGATCAGTTTTAATAACAAATTCAGCAAAGTCCAAATAATGCTCCCATTTAGTGACTACATGGATGATTGTAAGGAGCTCCTTCTCATAAACCAATAAACCTTATGTTTTATTCCCAAAGCTTGACTGATAAATGCGATTGGTTTCCCTTCTTGCATGAGGACAGCTCCTATCCCTTTGCTACAGGCATCTATTTCAAGAGTAAAAGGTTTTGTAAAATTGGGAAAGGTTAAAATAGGTGCTGAAATCATGGCTACTTTTAATGCTTCAAAGGCTTTGTCTATATCAAGTGACCATCTAAATGCATCCTTTTTAAGCATTTCTATTAGGGGTTTACTACTGATGCCATATCAACATATGAATTTCTTGTAATAGCCAGTTAATCCTAGGAATCCCCTTAAACTCTTAAGTGATTTAAGTGTAGGCCAGTCTACCATTGCCTGAATCTTTTGAGGATCTATTTGTACTCCTCATTGAGTGATTATATAGCCCGAATACTCCACCTTTTTGTTGACAAAAAATGCACTTAGATAATTTGGCATAAAGCTGGTGGTGCTTAAGAAGCTTAAACACTATATGTAAATGTTGAAAATGCTCCTCCCTTATTTTGCTGTAAATCAAAATATCATCAAAGAATACAATGATGAATTTTCTAAGATAGGAACCAAAGATATGGTTCATTAGAGCTTAGAATGTGGCTGGAGCGTTGGTTAGACCCAAAGGCATCACCTTAAACTCAAAATGACCATAGTGGGTTCGAAAGGCAGTTTTGTAAATGTCTGAATTCCTCATTCTGATCTGGTGGTAACCAAATCATAAGTCAATCTTTGTAAAGTACTTTGCTCCATATAACTCATCCAGCAAATCATCTATAATGAGAATCAAAAATTTATCTTTAATGGTTATGTCATTAAGCTGCCTATAATCTATGCAAAACCTCCATGTCCCATCTTTTTTCTTTACTAATAATATAGGGGATACAAAAAGGCTATGGCTTGGTTGTATCACACCAGTTTTAAGCATCTCATCCACTTGTTTTTCTATTTCAGTCTTTTGAAAGTGGTTATGCTTATAGGGTCTGATGTTCACAGGTTTTGCTCCAGGTTCAAGGTTAATGGCATGATCATAAGCTCGAGGTGGTGGCAAAAATTCAGGTGTTTGAAATATGATGATGTACTGATGCAACAATAATTGCAAATCTGGAGAAGAATTCAAGTCTGTCTCACTAACTTGATTTGGTTCAGCAGGTATAATGGAAAATAATTGCCCAGTAAGAACCTTATATCCCTTTCTAATTAATTTTTGCAATTTACTCCTCGTCATCAGTTTTAAAGAGGCTTCCTCCATTATCCCTTTCAATTCAATATTTTTCCCACCCTTAGTAAAAGACAACTGCATATTAACAAAATCAAACAATATGGGATTATAGATCTTCATCCAGTCTACTCCAAGGACCATGCCATAGCCTTCTAAATCTAAAATTCTGATATTAAATTCAAATTGATGGCCTTGCATCTCCCAATTGAATCCTAGACATTTAGATTTGTTGATGACCCTTTATCCATTTGCCACTATTACTGATAAGGGGTTGGCTCTAGAAATTGGAAATCCAATTTTACTGGCTATTTTTGGGTCTAGGAAACTATGTGTACCCCCACTGTCAATTAGGATGACTATACAAGTTCCTTTCACTATCCGCCTTATTTTTCATGTATTAGGAGATGAATGACTTATTAGTGCTATCATCAAAAGTTGTCCTTCTGATTCTTCTATTATCTTCTCCTCCCATTGCTCACCTGATCCATATCTGCTGCATTCATAGCCAATAGTTGCTTATTTTTACATTGATGACTAGGGTTATACTTGTTACAGCATTTAAAATAGAGGCCAACTGCTCTTCTTTGCTCGAATAACGTCTGCTTAGTGGGCTCTGTTGTGTGAATATGGTCTAGCTTTTCAGTTTTAGGAGCAATAATGGAAAATTTAGGCATACTGGAACTTATCATAAGTTGTGATCGAAAAGTAGAGTGGGGTTTGGTACGAGCTCGTTGCTTCTTCAAGATTGCTTTAAATGATTGCTCTTGTAGCCTTGCTTGTTCAAAGGCTTGATGGAGAGTTTACAGTTTGAACATCTTGATCATGGGTTGTAATTCATCACTTAAGCCTCTAATAAAGCTCAAAATGAAGTAGACTTCTATCAAACCCGAATTAGCTTTATGCATCAATGCCTTTAACTCTTCGAATCTCTTTTGGTACCTTACCACTGAATCAGTTTGATTCAGTTTGTTAAATTCTTCAATAACATCTGCTGGACTGCGCTTTCCAAATCTTACACATAGATCATCAGTGAATTTTTCCCAAGAAACAGTAGCTTGGTTAACCACCCATCCCTAAAACCAATTATCTGCTTTTTCCCCAAATAATAGGGTTACCATTTCTACTCTCTGCTCTTCAGGAACCCTATATAACTGGAAATACTTATGGCATTTTCTCACAAAGATGCATGGATTCTCCCTATCAAATGAAGGTAGCTCAATCTTAGGTATTTTTATTCCAAAATGTCCATCAGATCTAGGCCTATTGATACTCTTTTCACCCTTCTCCCATTGTCTAGAAGTGGGTAATAAGCCTTTATCAGTATGTGAAGAGACATCTTAAAGAGGAATTACCTTAGTCAGCTCCTTGGGCTTATTGTTGTTCATTGTTTCCATGATCTGTTCCATCATCTTCTCAAATCTCTGCTCAAAAGCATTGAATTTCTCAGTCATCTTATCAACTCTCTCTACTAAATCTTGAGATCCATTAGGTTCCGCCATGGTCGAATTCTTGTTACACGCCAATTTATAGTTGACGATCGGTTCTTATGAGTCGATTAAAGACATAAACCTCTGTCAGCAAATAGATCAGTGCCCAGAACCATTACTCTGATACCAGATGTTATAGCTTTATGCTGCAATCCAAGATCTTACTGAAAATAGAGAGAGAATAGTGAAGATAGAGAAAGAAGGAAGTAGAAGGGAAGAAAAATAGAAAGAAATAATGATAGTGTAATTTCTTATTACTAGAATTTTTTTTCTCTGCTTTACATATGACCCATGAATTGTTTATATTCACATTCTTCTCACACCAATAACTAACTTGCCAACTCATTCATTGGTTTTCCTGCCCATTTACATCACTAACTACCTCAAGCTAATAACAAAATTCAGTAATAGAATTCAATAAAATTCAGTTACAAAAATTCAATAACATAATTCAGTTACAAATTTAATTTTCTTGAGATTCTATTTATAGTTCTTCCTTTGCCCCTTCTTCTAGCAATTCATCCTTTGCTAGTTCATCTTTATTGCTGTCAGCTTTATTCTCTTGGATCATTACATATATCCTTGATGTTAGAGGAAGCTGAAGTCTATAAGCAACTTGTCCAATTTTCTCTGTAATTTGATAGAGCCCATAGTACTTGGCAATGAGCTTCAATGATCTTTTGATAGCCCTTGAGGATTGCTTATAAGGTTGAAGCTCGAGGTAGACCCAATTGCCAATCTAAAATCGCTTTTCACTTCTCTTTGTATTAGTATACTGCTTCTCTTATTCTTAGAATAAGCTAGTTGCTCCTTTAAGAAAGAAGTCAACCTTTCTCTACTGTGAAAAAATTCTTAAACTTTAGCTATATGGACAAGTGTAGGTGGAACAAATGGTAATGGAGGAGTACCACAAACTACCTATTAAGGAGAAATCTTTATGGCTAAGTGGTAGGCAGTGTTATACCAATATTTTGTAAGACTTAACCATTGACTCCATAACTTAGGCTTATAAAAAGTATACATCGGAGGTAACATTCTAACCACTTTCTAAGCCTTTCCATCTAGCCATCCATTTGAGGATGGTAAGCAAAACTCATTAAGAGTTTAATACCCAAACTTTTCATTAGCTCTTGCCAAAATAAGCCAATAAATATCTTATCCCTATTAGAAACAATGGTTAGATCATCCAATGAAGCTTGAAAATATGATTAATAAAAAGTTTGGCTACTTTAGCAGCATTGAATAAGTGGGCTAAACAGAGGAAATGAACCTTTTTTGAAAATTTGTCTTTCACCACAAGAATTGTATCAAAGCCATCATATTTGGGTAATTTTTCTATGAAATCCATAGAAATATCTTACCAAGTTGTCTATTTTACATCTCTTACAAACATCACATCTAGAACCCACTCAATAATAGATTTTTGCATCCTAGGCCAATAAAAGTGTTGTTGCAACCTTTGTAAGGTACCTCAAATACTAGAATGCCCACCTATGGGGAGATCATGGCACATTGTTAGTAACATATCCCTTAAAGTAGTAGCAACCCCCACATAAAGCCTACCCTTATATCTTAGCAAGCCATTGGATAAATGATAATGAGAGTGTGATTGAGGGTCAATAGGAAGAGAGGCTATCATGTTTTGGATAGTGGAATCAAATTCATAGGAAGAAAGATTTTCTTGTATCTAGGTAGGAGTATAAGAAGAAAGGGAAAGATGATAGGAACTAACAACATTGATAGATTTTCTAAACAAGGCATCGACAGCTTTATTTTCTAAGCCTTTCTTATGTTGAATCATGTAATCCAAACCCAATAACTTAGATATCCCCTTTTGTCGTACACAAATATGAAGTCTTTATTCCAACAAGTGCTTGACGCTCTTATAACCTCTCCTAATAATGAATTGGTTATGTTCTAAGTAGTGTCTCCACTTAGCTACAGCAAAAATGATAGCAAATAATTCCTTCTCATAGGTAAATAATTATTGGTGCCTCGGACTAAAGGATTTAGAAATGAAAGCCAAAGGTTTACCTTTTTGCACTAAAATTGCCCTAAGGCCAAAATTGCTAGCATCACTCTTAATCACAAATGGTTTATCAAAGTTGGACAATGCAAGAACAAGGGTTGTGATCATGATTTGCTTAAGGTTTTGGAATGTAGTTTGGCTAATTCTATCTAATCAAATAGATATTTTTTAAGGAGGTCAATTAGTGGTTTGGATGAGATGCCATAGCCCTTAATAAATCTCTTATAATAACGAATAAGTCCTAGGAATCTCTAAAGACTTCAAATTTTTAGGAGTTGGCTAAAATATCATTGCTTCAATTTTACTAGGATTTGTTAATATACTAGCAACAGAAATGATATGACCTAAGTAACATATTGATTCCCTCCTAAACTCACACTTAGATTCATTCGCAAAAAGATAATACTAGTGTAGTAATTCAAGGACCAACCTTAAATGTTTTACATGCTGCTCTAGAGAAGAACTATAAATGAGTATCTCATAAAAAAAGACTAATACAAATTTTCTAAGATAGGGCAAGAATATGCTATTCATTAAGGCCTAAAATGTTGAGGAAGCATTAGTTAACCCAAAAGGCAAAACTAGAAATTCATAATGGCCTAAATGTGTTTTAAAAGCAATCTTGTGTATGTCCCTAGAATTCATCCTAATCTGATGATACCCTAATTTAAAATCAATCTTAGAAAAATTTACAGCTCCATTCAATTCATCCAATAAATCCTCAATAATGGGAATGGGAAATTTGTCTTTAATAGTGGCCTTATTTAATTTTCTATAATCCATATAAAATCTCTATGAACCATTCTTTTTCTTAACGAAAAAGATAAGGGAGGCATATAGGCTGGTGCTAGGTTGAATAATGTTGAAGTCTAGCATTTCTTGCACCAGTTTCTTAATTTCAATTTTCTGATGGTGAGAGTACCTGTAGGGTCTGACATTGATGGGTTCAGTATTTGGTTTTAGGGAGATGGAATGATCATGCAATCTAGATGGGAAAGAGTAGTTGGCACTTGAAACAAAGAAGAGTATTGGTCTAGGAGTTATTGTATGAGCAACGGTGGTTACTGCTTAGTAGGAGAAGAATGAGCAGTTGAGGTAAACTGTTTTGATAAAAGAAATAGTTTGCTAGTGATACCCTTCCAACCCGTATTAATTGCCCAATTTAAGGCTATTGATATGTGTAAATTAGAATTATATTCTGATTAGGATTCCAATAAGGAATCATGGTCAGATTATGTTTATTGTATTTTCCTATTTTAAAACTTTTAGAATTGTATATATACCCCATTGATCTTTGCAAAATAGATAGAAATAATATAACAATTCGTATTTCTCAAAATCTACATGGTATCAGAGCCATATAACTAGATTATAGGTTTGTAAAATTCTGAAAAATTGAAATTTTTTTACTGTGAATAGTAAACCCTAAAAAAAATTAGGGGTTTGTGATCTAGAGGCCTCCTGTTGTCTCACTGCCACTCCTATCAATGTCGCCGCACCGTCGCCGACCCAATCATCCATCTCTGGTCACCGTCCGATGAGTGAGTGTGTCTCACGTGCCACCCATGTGCCACTGCCCTTCCCCCACGCACCAGTGCGTGTGCTTTACCGCCGCTATGCCACTACGATCGGATGAGTGATACTCTGTTCTAACATTTTTTTTGGCTTGTTTGACCTATCTATGGTAGGATTTGGTAACTTTGTTTGCTCCTTTAGTGTCTTCACAGTTCTTCCTTGCTTGCTTTAGCTATACCAGGTTCTTCACTACCTTCTTAGTATTTTTTATTTATTCATTACTGTTTATTATGTGGTTGGCTAAATTTTCCCAAAATTTTTCATAATGGCGGATGATAAGCAAATTACTACCATTAGTACTGACAACCCATCCTTGCAAATCAGTCCAATTAGGCTTGATGGCAATAACTATCTTGCATGGTCTTGTATATGTTTATTGTTTATCAAAGCTAGGGGTATGCAAAGATATATTATTGGGACTACACCAAAACCTATGGGTAATGATCCCTGTTATCA
>CANXYI010109028.1:0-26799 GCA_948208565.1 Hura crepitans
CATGAATTGCAGCAGATTCTCCATGAATTGCAGCAGATGCATTTCACTAAAATGGAGGCTCTATTACAGGAACAGAACAATTTATAATCTCAACAATGAAAGACCCAAGTCATATGTGAAGAAATCAGATTAGAGAATCAACACTCCCTCGCTCACATAGCTCAACTAATCCAAACCTCCTTGAGCCACCAACCGCTATTGCTACTCCAACTCCTCTGGAGGTAAAGAAAACTTGATCCTTAATTCTCCAATCCGGGTTGAGCAGGGACTTTTACCCACACCACTGGATCACCTGCTAATGAAAATATGGCAGGTAATCCATATTTTTTCAGAATGCTGCCTCAATGTGATTTACCAACTTCTGATGGTGATCATCTCCCAATTGGGTCAATAAAGTCGCAAATACTTTCTGCTCTATGAAGTTCTTCTTGAACATCAGGTTGAATTAGTTAGTCTATTTCTAGTTGGTAGGGCTGAATCCTGGTTTTTAAATTAGAGTCGAGGTAGACAAGGTATTACTTGGGAGGAGTTTGCTGAAGCTGTTTCTATCCGATTCAAAGAAGTAGGTGAAACTGGTATTGTTGAGGAATTCCAGAAACTTAGGCAAACATCAATTGTCGAGTCATATCAGGATCAATTTGAGGAGCTCAAGTTACAAATGGAGAAATTATACCCCCCACCATGCTGAATCATATTAGGTCTCCTGTTTTATTGGAGGTCTGTGGGATCATATGGTAAAGATGTTTAGACCCACAGAGTAGTATTTAGCCATTGAACAGGCCAAATTACAAGAAGTGCATCTAGAGGCACTAAGACCCAAATACCCTCCCAGATCTGCCTCTTCCTCTAAACCATGGCCTTCTTTTCTATCCTCTACCTCCACTACACCAAAAACAACACCCCCCCTGCACCTTCTCCATTCAATCCTAAGTCTGTTTCACCCACTAACCAGCATCCCCAACTTAATGATTCTGCCACCCCACAACTTAAACGCCCTTCCCCCAACCAGAGAAGAAATCCAAGATCCTGTTACAGATGTTGCGAGAAATACTTTCCAGGCCACCAATGTTCCAACAGGAAACTGATGGCTTTGCAAACTTATGATATTGAGAAACCAGCGGATACGGATCATGACAAGCAAGACATTTCTGATACAGGGGCAAATCTAGACACTGTTGAGACGGAGCATATTGCTCTCTCCCTCACAGTTATGCACTGAGGTAAAACATTGGAGCTTAAGGGGCTTAGTGACTAAGCTAGCCTTAAACTTATGACCACCAAATACTTCAACAAATCCTTACAACATGACTGGTGGGCTTTATCAACAGGTTCTTTCTCCTCGTTGTTTAACCAGCCCCTACACCAGTTCCTAACACCACCAAACCTCTTCCACCCACCCCTATTCAGCAACTTCTTTCCTAATATTCCTCCATTTTCCAAATACCTACACAGTTACGACCCCCTAGACCATATGATTATGCTATTCCCCTCAAACCAAACTCTAAACAAGTTAATATTAGACCCTACAGATATTCCCACCACCAGAAATCTGAAATTAAAAAAAAAAATTAGTCGAAGAGATGCTCTCCAACTCTATTATACAACCCAGCATAGCCCCTATTCATCCCCCGTACTTCTAGTGACAAAGAAAGATGACAACTGGCGTTTCAGTGTTGATTATAGAGATCTAAGTAAACTTACTGTTACGGTATTAAGATTAAGAATTAGGTTTAGGAAGTATTTTATTTGTGGTAGAATTCTTTGTTAGGAATTAATAAACTTTCCTAGTTTAAATAAGATTCTTTAGATATTAGGAATTAAATAAAACATTCCTAGTTTAAATAGGATTTGTTATTTCCTAATTAGAATAGAATTTTTAGGCTTGTAACCTTTATTTAAAGAGGCAGAATTTAATCAATACAATCAAGTAAGAAATTTCCAGCAGAAAAGCATCAAAAGATAGGCAACTCTCTTTAACGAGTTCCAAGGTGCGCTACTCCCTTCAACGAGTTACTTTTATCCAGCAACCATAGGCAAGTCTAGGAATCGAAATAAGGGTAAAAACCCATTATTCGGATCTGATTTCCCTATAAATCGCCTGGTGACACGATCCTTGATGCAGGACCGTAACAATTTGGTATCAAATCCAGGCATCATGGTTGGAACCGATGGGAGTGATGAGCGGCAAACCCTAATTGAAGAGGTCACGGCACAAGTGGAGGCTGCCATTGAATCAAAGCTAGCGGCTCAGTTCCAGCAATTTGCTTTACTGATACAAGAGTTTATCCGGGAATCAAACCGTGGTCAAGGAAGAGATGCTGATATTGGCCATTGCAGCAGCAACAACCGTGACAGCCCATCTCTCAGGCAGGATGTCCGAATCAATCAGCCACTTGGTAATGCAATGGTTCCACGTTATACCAAATTAGACTTTCCAACCTTTGATGGAACGGAGGATCCCTTAACTTGGTTACATCACTGTGACAAATTCTTTGCTAATCAGCGGATTGATGAAGGTAACAAGACTGGGCTGGCTGGGTTTCATATGCTTGGTGAGGCCCAATTCTTGTTCCACCAGATTGAGCAAGAACATCCTCATATGTCATTGGCCTTTTTCAAGGACTTGTGTAGCCTTCGGTTTGGGCCACCTGTACAAAGCAACCCTTTTGGGTGAACTGATTAATCTGAAACAGACAGGGACTGTAGAGGAATATCAGCGGCAATTTCAAATATTGTTAGCTCATGCCAACACTGTGCAGATAGATCAACAAGTGGATATGTTCACAGCAGGGCTCACTGAATCAATTCAGATTGAGGTAGAGATGCAGCGGCCCCTTGATTTAGTTCAAGCTATGAATTTAGCAAGAACATTTCAGAGGAAACAACAGATCATGAGGAGTGTGGAATACATCAAGACCCATGGCAAGGTGCTAAGATAACACCAGCCCCAGGAGATCCAGCGCCTACTACTTTCAGCAGTAGCAATGTTTCTTCTCCAATTGTCAAGAAGTTGACAAGAGCCAAATTGGCTGATCGGCGGACAAAGGGGCTTTGTTATAATTGTGATAACTTGTTTGTTCCAAGACACCAGTGCAAGAAACTATTCTGGTTGGAAGTGGAGTACGAACTAGACTCAAATACTCATGAAGAATTCGGCTAGAAGTTGCTTATCTTCACTTATGAGCTTGAGGACAAGCTCTTTTTCAAAGGGGGGGATAATGTTACGGTATTAAGATTAAGAATTAGGTTTAGAGAGTATTTTATTTGTGGTAGAATTCTTTGTTAGGAATTAATAAAACTTTCCTAGTTTAAATAAGATTCTTTAGATATTAGGAATTAAATAAAACCTTCCTAGTTTAAATAGGATTTGTTATTTTCTTAATTAGAATAGAATTATTAGGCTTGTAACCTCTATTTAAAGAGGCGGAATTTAATCAACACAATCAAGTAAGAAATTTCCAGCAGAAAAGCATCAAAAGATAGGCAACTCTCTTCAACGAGTTCCAAGGTGCGCTACTCCCTTGAACGAGTTGCTTTTATCCAGCAACCATAGGCAAGTCTAGGAATCAAAATATGGGTAAAAACCCATTATTCGGATCTAATTTCCCTATAAATCACCCAGTGACTCGATCCTTGACGCGGGATCGTAACACTTACAATCAAAGACAAGTTTCTGATTCCCCTAATAGAGGATCTAATTGATGAACTTCATGGAGCCTCTTTCTTTTCCAAAATTGACCCCAGATGTGGTTATTTTCAGATTCACGTGCAACCCATTGACACACAAAACCACCTTCAGGACTCAATCAAGGCATTATAAATTTCTGATCACACCTTTTGGCTTAACCAATGACCCCGCAACTTTTCAGGCTCTTATGAATGATGTTTTTAAACCGTATTTAAGGAAATTTGTTCTGTTATTCTTTGATGATATACTAGTCTATAGTCCCACCTTGGATATCCACTTAGAGCATCTAAAGGTTGTTTTAGACTTGCTGCAGTCCAATCAATTATCTGCTAAAGAATCTAAGTGCGATTTTGGACAACAGCAGATCTCTTATTTGGGACATGTAATTTCTGCACAAATAGTGGCTACTGATCCTAGCAAAATAAATCCATGCTCTCTTGCCCAGTCCCTACCGACTTCAAAGCATTGAGAGGTTTCCTAGGACTCACCAGTTACTATTGGAGATTTATTACAGGGTATAGGTTAATTGCCAAACCTCTAACTGATTTACTTAAGTTAGATCAGTTTCAATCGACATCTGCAGCCCAAGAAGCATTTGACCAACTAAAAGACCTCATGACTACTGCTCCAGTCCTTGCTCTTCCTGATTTTAGTCAGTCTTTTGTCTTAGAATGTGATGCTAGTGGCTCTGGTATTGGTGGTCTTAATGCAGCAAGGGAGGCCTCTATCCTACCTTTCTAAACCTCTATGTCCAAGATCTCAGCAAATGTTATGAATGAGCATTACTAGCCACTATCCATGATGTCACTCATTGTAGACATTACTTAGAGCAAAGTCATTTTTATCATTAAGACTGACCATGAAAGTATCAAACATATACTGGAGTAGAGGCTACACAATCTTATTCAAATGAAAGGAATCAGCAAATTACTAGGCCTTGATTACAACAATCAGTACAAAAAGGGTGTTAATAGAGTTGCAGATGCCCCCTCCAGGAGAGAGGGCTCTGAGATTAGTTTTAGACCCTTAACAGTCTCTACTACACTCCCTACTTGGATTCAAGAGGTCCAAAATTCCTATTTGGGGGATTCTACTACCCAAAAGCTGCTTGCACAACTCTCTATCAATCCTTCTACCCTTCCTAATCACTCTTACTGGTGGTCTTATCAAATATAAGGGTAGATTATATATTGGTACTTCTCCTACTCTAAGGCAACAACCATTGTCAGTCTGCCATAATTCCACCCTAGGTGGACACTCTGGTATCCGAGGAACATTGACTAGATTACAAGGCTCTTTTTATTGGCCTAGAATGCACAAAAATGTGATCACCTAGTTTTTTCAATGTTATACTTGTCAAAGATGTAAGCCAGAATCAGTAGCACAGCCTAGCCTTCTCCAACCCTTGACAATTCCAAACCAAATTTGGCAAGATGTAAATATGGACTTTATTGAGAAACTACCTAAGTCTACTGGTTATGATACAATCCTAGTGGTCGTGGATCAATTCTCCACAATGGCCCACTTCATTCCTCTATCCCATCCTTATACTGCTGCTGATATAGCTTCAGTCCTTTCTAGATCATGTTTTCAAACTGCATGGTTTGACCAAAACTATTATTTCAAACAGAGACAAGATCTTTACCAGTGGATTTTGGGAGGAGTTTATGAAGCTTTTAGGTGCAAACCTTTATTTCAGCTCTGCATACCACCCTCAAACTGATGGGCAAAGTGAGAGGCTCAATAAGTGTCTCAAATCATATTTATGGTGCATGACCTTCCACAAACCAAAGCAACGGTTTAAGTGGCTAAGCCTTGCCAAATAGCGGTATAATAACAGTTTCTATTCCTCTATTAAAATGAGTCCATTCCAGGCTGTTTATGGCTATCAACCACCATTACCCGCTCTACAACACATACCCACTTCTGTTGCAGCAGTTCAATCTTATATGCAAGACTGGGAAGCTATGAATACCTACTTAAAGGAGCAGCTAGCAACATCTAAGAACATAATGAAGCAATCTATTGACAAGCATAGAACTGATAGAGAATTTGCAGTTGGAGGTTCAATTTATCTTAAGCTTCAACCATACAGACAACTATGCTTAGCTGTCAGGAAATCCCTCAAGCTCACTGCAAGATAATAAGGTCCTTCTCCTATTCTAGAATGAATTGGCGTGGTTGCTTATAAACTACAACTACCCCTTGGTTGTAAACTCCACCCTGTTTTCCGTCTGTCACTTTTGAAGAAACATGTTGGTGCTCACACTACTGTCTCCCCCACACTTCCTACAATGCTGAATGATGAATTTGTCATGGTTCCAGAAAAGATCCTAAATTCCAGAATAGTTTTAGTGGGTGACACTCACATTCAACAAGATCTCATTAAATGGAAGAACATTCCATCCATAGACTCTACATGGGAGGACCTGCCCTACATTCAGCATCAATTTCCGGAATTTTTCCATTCTTGGGGACAAGAATGGTCTCAAGGGGGGAGGTCTTGTTAAGTATTCCCATAGAACTAAATCTCTGAATTAGTTATTTCTATTATTGGGTAGGCAATAGCTATGGTGATTCAGCTGATTTATTATTTTTTTTAAACAGTTGAGCTACACACTTCTTGTTTGTTTGTACAGCTCATTGAGCTATAGTCACACTAATATCATGTATTACCCAAATGGGGGACCAAAACAACAATCAATTGAGAATTATTCTTCTCTCTCTTCTTTGTTTCTCTCTCTCTCTCTCTCTCCAAATCTCTTCTTTTTCTTCTTCTTCTTCTCTAATCCAACCTGAATTTTCTATCCGAACAGCCATTAGCCATCAATGTTAGGAATATTACTAACAGAAGGCCCGTGGTATAACTTAACCAGCAAAAGAAAGCCACAATGATAATTACTGGAAGTTTATGAGTACCTAATGTCAAACTCTTCTGACTTCTGCACGGCTTCTTGGGCAGCTTTCACTGCTTGATTATTCATGCCAAGATTTGAACAAAAACGCCTCTACATATGAAGTTGAGACTAATATTAGTTATACGTGGACAAAGTAAGCAATGAAATGACCAAAATAGATTGTCCAACAACATGACATTGCATGTTAATAAATAAGAAATTGAGTACTTCGAGTTATTTAATCAAAAGAGGGAAGGGGAAGAGTACCATAAAATCTCCAGCATGTATTGTTCCCATCTCCACTGATTGACCTGTCTCCAAACCCAGCTGTTTGACTATGTACTCTTTTGCTCGGCCAATTTCCTTCTTTGTGGCCCCATTGGCGACAGAGCAAATTTCTAGTTGAAATCCATAGATTCAGGAAAGCTCAAACACATATGGAAAGATAATTCAGGAAGCATCCAGATGTATGTTAAAAGAATCATAGGTTGTACCCTTTACAGTTCGTGGCTTGTCTTCTTGTCGACAAGCAATATAGAGGCAAGCAGCCAATAAGGCATCCTGATTTCTTCCTCTACTGGACTTTTGATCTTCAACCTTTTTATAGATCTCATTAGCACGATCCTTCAGATAAAGACGAATGCAAAATTAGAGAAAGGAGAGAAAGAAACAAAAAATAAGAAGGGCGCACAAGCAGCAACAAAGGCATCAAACAGAAAATTAAAAAATCAAAATAATTTCTTAAGGTTGCAGAAAAACAAAATACTTTCGATATTTGGCACTCAAGACTGTCATTGTGTAGATAAAATTACAATTCGTGACAGTCAATTTTAATAAGCAAAGTTATCCTAGAGCATCAGCCTCCTATAATGCAAGCTCTGACAATAGTCATAGACTCATACATTCTTCCATGGCATTTGGCACGCAACAGTAAATTATTCAATCCCAGTCCTATCTACAGAAATAAATATTGAATCAGCAAGTGTCATACCTTGATAGTTGCAACAAGACCCAACCTGAAATTAAAAAAAAAAAAAGGCATTCAGATTAGCATCGATCTTGCAATAATTAATTCATGCAAACTACTCAAATATGATGACAATGCACTTGCTGTAATTCATTTATGCAAACTAATTAAATACGATTAGACTTGTTCTTAGAAGCACAAGCGCATGGACAACAACAAAGAATCCGATGTTTTTTAAAGAAAATAAGTACCCCCTTGGCCAATTGGGAACTCACATCTAACCGTTCCATTAATTTATTTGTGCAAATAGAATTAACAAAAAAAAATCCAGATAATTAAACTCAATTAATTACTTTCCTTTTTAGTCCTCGATCCAAAAACAACAAACCAGGCACAACAACAAGAAGAAGAATAGCGATCCAGCTAAAACAATTAATATCTAAACAGATATTAAAAAGCAACCATACCTATCAGACATGGTAGCTATAGTTTTAAACGCCAAAATCAACCCCCGATCCGGGTTGGAACCCCGATTCTGCCATCGACCCAAGGAAGACGAAAGGAACTCTCCAGAAGCGCCGTTAGGCTTAGCGATAACGGTGGAAAGACCACCATCAGCCAATAGAGGATTGGTCGGCCCACCAACACGAACAGGATCATTATCGCCGGACTCATTAGCGAAGGTCCTCCACTCAGATGTCTCATCGATCGAGTGCGACTCAAGCACCAATCCACACTCTGAACACACCGTGTCTCCCGCCGAGTGATCGAACACTACCTCCGTTTGGCGCTTGCAGTCCGAGCAGAAAGCGTCCCCCATTTTTAAGAATTTCCAAAAATAAATAAATAAATAAATAATTTCTTCTTTCTAAGATTACTCCTTTTTTTTCTGATTTAATTTGCCATTTAAGAACTCAAATCGTGGGAAAAGACGGAAAAAGGAAGAGGGAACAAAACCAAGATGAGTTACTCTGACGGGCTATTCATAGAGAATTAGGAAAGATTAGGGACGACGAAAAAAATCAGGTGCTTTAGGGGAGCAATTTTTGGATGCTTGGAGGAAATGTAAACCGTTGATATACAGAGTCAGTTTGGATGATATTTTTTTTTATGATTCATTGAAATCTATTTTTCATAATACCATATAATTTTATAATGTATTATAATGCATAATATTTAAAATGAGTTTGTAATTACATTTTAATTGATAAATTATATAGAATTATCATGTAAATAAATTACAAGTTTATTTTATATTTAGATTAAATAATTAAAGGGTATAATGAGTTAAAATTGAGAAGTTAAAATGTTATATAATGAAAACAACCGATTTGTTGATTTAAAATTTAGCTATGTTTCATAATTTTAAAACCATAAAATAAAGTCTCTTAATACATAAATTCTATCCTAAATTTATCATCATTTACGGATTATTAATCTTAATTAATCAGAATTTCAATTAATCCACTAAATTTATGTAAATTATATCATTTACTTTTCTAAAGAATCATGTGGCTATGAGTGAGCAAATCAAATCAAAAACAAAAATCGAATTAAATTGATAGCTATTTTCGGTGTATTTGATTTTTGGTTTAGTTTTTTAAAAAATTTTGATTTACTTGATTCGATTTTTTAACAGTGAAAACCGAATAGACTGAACTATAAAAATGTCTTTTTTGTATTTATAATAACGTCATTTTATATTAAAACGATGTTGTTTTGATATTTTTATGTATAAAAAATAAAAATATAAAAAATTCGATTTATTAAAAAGTTTGGTTAGTTCAATTATTTCTTAAGAGAGTTCGGTCAGTTTGGTTGATCGATTTTTAGACCGAATGGATCAGTTACGCATCCCTACATATGGCATAAAATCTATGTTCATATAACTTCATATGCCACATGCCACACATTGCTTTAACCTATGATTTCATGTCAGTAACTCGTAGGAGATAATTCATATAGTTTTGTCAAATTTAAAAGGATAAATGATACCTTTATTATATTAAGATGGTAATCTATAATAACAATAAATTGAAAGAAATTTTATATATTAAATTTAAAATAAAATCATAAAATATAATACTATTATTTTAACAATACAAATAAATATAATTTTATAAAATATAATATATTAATAAATCATAAAAAAATATCTAACAAATATATTCTTGGAGGTTAAGTAGCAAAAGGCCAAGACAGAAAAAAGTTAGGAAAATTACATAAATTGCTCCCTTTCAATTTATTTTTTTCATAGACTACTTTTTATTTAAACTATATTTCTTTATTAGGTTTTTTAATATCAAAACTACCACTTTTTTTTAAGAATCTATCTGTCTTCCTTTAAAATTCTCGTTTTCTATAACTCCTGTTCTCTGATATCCCATTTTGTATTTTGTCGATCGAACATAGGTATATCTCTATTCTTTGATATCACGATTCTGCATATTGCCATTCTTCGATCTTAAAGAAATCCCCAAAATGTTATCTCCTACATCTTCATTCTTCGTTAACCCCATTCTCAAATTCGGTGTTATTCGGTCTCTGCCGTCGCAATATCGCTGTTCATTCACCGATCGCCCCTTTTTTCGATCTTCCTATTTGGAAAGTGGTAGCTGCGACTATTCTCTGATATCGGCATTATTTGATATCGACTATTCTTTGATCGCGTCATTTTTTATCTCAATAATAGAAGTTGCGATTTGATTTTGGCTCATGGGGTTTTGGATATTCAAGGTACGATTTGTAAAATTTTTTATTACATTCAACTTTGGATATTCAAAGTACATTTTTATCATTATATAAGGTAGTTCCATATTTTATTATTGAATTATTATTCATGCACTTACTTAATTGTTAATTCTCACCTTTGCCAACTATGCTAGGTGTAGTCAATAATGGAAAACATTATTGGCAAATGCAAGTGTTGAGTTTAGATATATATGAATTGAAGCATGCTTACTCTATTCATGCATATTGACATGTCCAAACTGAGTATTTGAAACTGTAGTGTGTCAATTGGATGATTGAAAGGGTATGAACTATGCATTCGAAGCAATATGCAGTGCTATCAGTATAATAATGCATGAATTTTTTTTCCCTAAAACAATCGTTGAAACTGTTGGCACAATTATTTAGAAACCAATTATAATCCTGAATTCTGAATTGTGCTGCCCTAGGAATTGCATAAATTGTTATACTATCTAAGAAACATTGAACTTTATTAGCCTTTAATATGTTTTTGTGCCTTGTTTTCTAACAATTTAAGAATAACTTTGTGTAGTTATGTCTTGAAGTTGGAAAATTTTGATGTATATTGATTACCATAATTGGCTAGCAATGGAATGTATCAATTTAAAAATCTAATATCTGGTTTGTTTTCACGTATTTTGCATTTGTGACTTGCATATAAATGTAGGAAATCTTTTGTTAATAAATGTGGTTTTGATCCTGAATGAATCTGATTATAATTAGTTGCAATATGTAAAATTAAGAAGTCAGTGTTGTTATTATGCGAATTAGGCAATTTAAATGTGTAAGTGTGGTAGCATAGAAAGTAATAGATAACTTATCAACATAACATGAAGCTAGTTGTGCCCATACTCGACACATGACAGTGGCATATCCATGAGTGTTACGATTAAAATTGATTGAGTTTCAGTATCTCTAGATGATTTTAAGCAATAAAATTAGTGGTTAGAGGTTTTGTAGGTCTAACAATGGTAAAAATAGGTAGTTTCTAAATGTGGTATGTGTGTGATAAATATGCTGCTGGTGTAGGGAAAGTCAAGTCCCTATAGTTGTTATTCAAATATATATGTAAATACATATATATAAATAAGAATTACTAGGAGACAACAAAGTATTGACAATAATTTGAAATATATGTTACATTACTATTATTTAACAAGAAAATTTAGTTTTGAGTTCACAATTGATGACTAAGTATATACATGAAGAAGCATACATAAATAAGGTTTTGTTTTACATATTATGTATGTTTATTGATTATGTGGCCTCTTCTATACTTTTTAGAAATGGCATAAATAAGCTTTATAATACCAGTGAATAGAAACTTGGAGTCATTTGTAGCATTCTCATGGTGTAATAATATTTTTTTATACAAATTTAGTATATTTTTAGTATATTTGTAGCATATCCGTGGTGTAATATGAGTTTACTATAGTTTTTGTAAATTTTTAGTAATTAATGTTATGAATGCATAAATGTACGTAGAATATAATTTATGTCTCCTTGAAAATTGTGAGATTTTGATTAAAAATATAGCTATTTAGTATAGGGTTTTGGCATACACTTCATTGTAGTCAACTTTGAAATCTCAATCATAAAAATCTGTAGGTGTAATGTCATGGAAATTTAGTTTAGAAGTTTTTTTTTTTTTGCTAAAGGTTGAATGTGTGTAAAACTATAAATATTATAATTTTTTTCTCTTCAATTTGTAGTGAACACCTTTTTCTTTGTTTTATAATTGATTTATATATGCCTGTAACATGAATTTGCTTGTCTTAATAATTGTCTGTAATATCATTTTGTTTATCATAGGAATTGTACTTCTAATTAACTATTTAGTTAGTTAGTTAGTTTTATGCATTATATGGTTGTGATATAGTACATGATTTATTAGTTCATTCTTTCATAGGCTAAACCTCTTTGGGATTTTTCTCATTCATATATAAAAGTATGTCTCTTAACACTGATAAATATAAAATTTGAGTCAATTATAGCATACTCGTATTATAATAATATGTTATTGTTTCTTTCTTATATAAAAGTTATATTAGTGGTATATTTTTGATATACTAATTATATATTAGTGGTATTTTATTTGTTTAAATTATTTTTTTGGTATATATATTGTACATGAGTATTATAAATTACATAATAATGGTTTATTTAAATTATATGAAGTTTTATTTATTTTTCTTTTTTTAAATGACATATATAATTTTATGTTTGTTGATTGTTTTTTAAGGTTTCAAAATGGTTGAAACGCGTTCAAGTTCTCCTCATTTGCAAAGCACTTCACAAATTTTGAAAAAATTGAAGACATTAGATGGAAAGGTGAAGAAGCATAGGAAAAATATTTCATTTATTAAATTAAGAAAAAAAGGATGAGGAAAAGAAAATTTGCGGAATCATCTAATAATGAAAAGTGAGCCAAAGAAGACTAAGTTTTTTAATTTAAAAGATGAAAAAGGATTTAAGGTAATATTTTTTTATTTATTAATTGCCAATAATTAAAACAATATCTAATAGAAATGGTATTTTTATAGTTTTCTTTTTATGTTGGTATATAGTTTTTTTTGTGTAATATTAATATTTATTTTAAAAGTTTTATATTTTTTTAATGATATTATATGGATGATCTAATTTTTTTTTTGTTATATCTTTCAGGTTGGTGAATATATAATCTAACAAAATAATGTAAAGTATCTTAGTGCATGCGTAATGATGTTATAACTATGGTTTGGAAAAGATTAAATGATAGGTAGATTGAAATGTTTAGGGAAACGTGTTTTAGGTATTTTTTGGATCTACCAATAGTATTTGTCCAAGGGCAACTTATTCATTCTCTTTTGTTAAGGGATATTTATTCTAAAAATGAAAAAGAAATTTTAGTTGATATTGATGGTGTTGTGTTAAGATTTGGGTTAGATGAGTTTACCCTTGTAGTTGGTCTTAAATGTATTAGTGAATTGAAGAAGTCAAATGCTTCTAGTGATGGTAAAAGGCTTTTAGACACATACTTTAGTGGAGGTGACAATTTGAGTTAGGACTTAATTGCTAAGGTTTTTGTGTCTACTGATTTTTTATCTAATGAAGATGCTGTGAAACTGGCATTACTGTGCTTTTTACATTGCTTTTTACTATCGAATTTGGGTGATAAACTGGTTAATAAGAAAGATGTTGCTTTATTGGATAGTCCTAAATTCAATGATTATCCATGGGGGAAGGAGGTTTTTAATTTAACAATTGATAGTATGAAGGGAAACTAGGTTATAGGAGGAAGAAAGGTGATGTTGATGGATCAAAATCATTGATGTATAAGTTGCTTGGTTGTCGTCTTACTTTTTAAGTTTGGTTTTACAAGTATTGTTATTATACATCTGAAGTTCTTGCTACTAATAATGTTGAAAATTTTCCAAGAATTCTGAGATGGGAATTGTCTAAAGTACCTAGTTTCAAGTAGCTAAATAAGGATTTTTTTTTTCAGATTTTTCTGTAAAAGATGTAAATATTTTAATTGAGTATTAAGTTTAAAATTAATTTGTATTTTTTGTTATTTTTTTTACAATTTATATGTTTTTTCATTGATGCTAAATATTTTGATCTTTTTATTATTTTTTTGCAGTTGGGGTTTGAAAAATATATGTCCAAATAAGGTTCAGAAGAATATGCTTTGTTTAGATGGATTGTTCCAAAGTAATAGTGGTAAAAAATTTTTCATGATAATGTTTTTGCTGTCAATGATGATGATGACTTTCAAACACCACCTCCATATGCTTATATTTTTTGTGAAAGAGGTAGAACAAGTAATGAAGGCAAATCTAATGAAAAACACATTAGAGAAGAGTTGAAATTGTTATTAGAGAGGCAAGTCAAACTGAAGAAAGAAACTGCTGATGTTAGAAATAGTTTAGAGAATAAGTTTTGCAAGGAGTTGATTGATATGAAAAGCTATATAGAGATTTCTTTTAGTAAAGTATTTGAGGTGATTGATGGGATTTCTCAAAAGCTCAATAATTCTCATAGTGCCCAAGTAATTTCTTATTATTTTTAATTATTTTATGTGTGTGTGTGTATGTGTGCGCGCGCACGTGTAAAATGTATTTATATTTTTGTGTATGATATATGTATTTTTATAATTGATTAGAAAAGCGAGAATGTGCCTTTAGAGGAGCATGTTTTTAGAAAGGCTACAAATGAGGAAGAAAGAGAACCTAATCGTTATGAAAATTTGGTATTTGTTTATTTATATAATTTTTTATTTAAAGATATTTTATAGTAAATTTTGTAAAGTCAAGTTATATATGTGTTAATAACTTTTTAATTAGATTTTGAACATTGAAAATTTATAGGATATTTAACATAAAAATTTTATTATTATAGGGTGTTTAGTTTGTTATTGGATAGCAAGTTAGAGAAGAAAAAGAACAAGATTTCAATGTTGATGAACACAATTTTTCGGACATGAAGAAGGATGAACCTAATTAAGATTATATGGATCAACAAGGAACAAAGATCATTGGTAATGAGGAGAACAAAAACGTATGTTTTCTAAAAGCATGATTAAATTTTTATTTATTTTTATTTTATGAAATTGTGTTTTATATTTATTTTGCATTCTTTTTTATTTTACAAGGATGTTGGTCAAAGTATATATTTGGGAAGGATCAATAAGGATTTTGTTATTGACGATGGAATTTCTAGTTCATTTTTAAATAATATGAATGCAAATTTATTTGAAGCATTAATTGACAATGCAATTAACTCGATATATCAATATGTGCATATTATTAGTTTAATGATTATACTCTTGATTTCTTTTGTATTGTTATTGACATATTTTTGTGTTATTCTATTTTTTAGGATTCTAAAAGTTTCAATATAGTTGAAACTGAAATTGTGACTTATTGTCCTTAAAGGAGAACTATTAGGCTAGGTTGCATAATGAAGTCACCTTTTGTAAATAAGTTTGGGTCTAGTGAGATTCCAAAGCTAATCAAAATTATGATTAAAGGATTAGTTCCTTTAAACAATAAAATTGGTGAGCTTGTTTATTACACTTTGCAAGTGGAGTTTGAGAACTAGCTAAACCAAAGGATGAAAAAGAGGAATAAGTAATTAAACATTGTTATTTTTTTTCATTATTTATATTACTATATTTTAAAATTATTTTTTTATTTTTAGAAAAAAAAAATTATTCTCCAAGGTTTAATGTTATCAACCCACCATTTAATTTTGGGGTTGATTCAATTAAAGAAAAGATATGGTTCCGTTCATTACAATATGGCGGTCAACCTTTGTTTTCTTCGGTATGTGGTTTTAAAAATTCTTTATTGTTGCTCAATTGTCTATATTAATAGTTGGTGATATATTTGAATAATTAGGATATCATGTTATGATTTATTACAAGATTGTTTAATATTTTTCAATTTTTAGAATTTAATAATGTGAATGCATAATAATTATGGTATCATGAGTTTTGTGGGAATTTTGGCATACAGAGTTTTGGCATATAGTTCATTGTAATAAAATTTGCAGTATCTATCATAAAATATGTATTGTAGTGACATACAAATTTATTTTAAAAGTTTATAATTTTTATGGATGTTGAATATGCTTTATCAGTATACGCTATAATTTTGTTATGACTTCATTTTATAGCAAACAAATTAGTGTTGTTATATAATTGATTCTAGTTGTGTTAATTAAATGCATAACATATTTCTAAATAATAGCAATAAGAATTTACTTGTTACATTGAATGTACCAATTTTATACTCATTTGGATATTTGTGATATACAGTGAGCTAAAGTTTATTTTATATTTGTTATCATTTGTTTCAGCATATAGATGCTATATTTTATTATTTGAGGAAGAAAGGCAAATATTTAGATGGGATTAAGTTAAGATTCACCACCACTGACAACATTTTTTATCAACGTATCTGGTGTTTATTTAAAAGATTTGAGAAGAAAGGTTATTCGCTCAACCTAATTGAGGAAGATATTTATATTATCTAGTACATTTATGGTTATTCCATACAGTGTAATACACCGTGGGTTGATATAGATGATATCTTCTTTTTTATTAATGTGTCAAAGTGTCATTGGATTTTAGGTAGGCTATCATTGTTAAATAGGTGTATGTTGGTTCATGATTCATTCAGAAGTGCAAGGAATACATATGCTATATATGGTACTTTGAGAGCTTATAGCATCTTACTACCTCATTTTCTGAATCATGCTAGTATTTTTCAAGTACGGGATAATTTGGAATATAATGGAGAGCTTACTGATCCATTGAAAATTGTGATGATGACTAATTTACCTATCCAAAATGACAAGTTAGTTTTTATTTATGTATATAAATACATGTTTGTAATTTAGGTTTGTTAAATCTATTTTTGTGTTGCTAATAATTTTTTTTTGTTTTATGTTACAGTATTTGTGGTGTATTTGTTGCGTCATTCTATGAATATTTGATCGAGGGTAAAGAGATACCAATTGAAAACTTCAACATGGATTTGCATAGAAGTAAACTTGTTGTGTTGCTTTATCATTATGGTTTGAGGAAGTAGTGTGAAAAGATTGAAAGCAAACCTGAAGTGCAAGAAGATAGGCAAAAGAGGAAGGGTAAATGTATTATGCAATAAAGGAGTTTATTGGTGTTTTTTAATGCTATGTTTTTAATATGTAAAGCTATTGTGTATATTTTAAATAGGTACCTTTTTGCTGTATTTTTATATTAATAGAATGTTGTTATTATAAATTTTTGCACATAATATATGTTGCATTCTTCAAATATTATAGATGAATTTTTCAAGATAATATTAAATTATTTTTTAATCATGAATATATATCGTATGTAGGTTTTATCGTTTACGATGATTTTTAAAAATCAATCTTTGACATTTGATGTGTGATAGAAGTAATATTGATTTCAATCATAAGTAACATGTTATAGATAAAGGCGTACACATATTCAAACAATTTTTGAATAGAATAAATGATGGAAGATGAAAAATATTGTTCATATAGTATTAATATACTATATATATTCTTATAATATTCTAATCTAGAAAAGAATATTATACGTATAACATTTTTATACTATAAATATAATATAGATATAATATTTTGGTTATATGAAATATGTATTTGGATTTTTTATTATATATATTTAATTTCATATTTTTTGTATGATTGATTTGAAAAGGGTTTTATCGATTTGATATTAGAGTTCTTTGGTCACCCAATTTTCATCATTCTCCAATATTCGAATATCCAATTTGATATTATGTCATGAGTTTTATACCATTTGTATACCATAAATATACTATAAAAAATTTATAATATTTATATACATGAAATATACTCCAAATATTCTAATATTGAATATTAGATGTGCAGGAAAGACAATGAATATACAACTACAAATTAACGTTTTGAAACTTGTTAAATTTGTTTATTTAAAATATATTATACATAAAGATTTTTTACTACTTTATTAAAAATTATTAGTTATACTTTCTTATTATATTATAATCTGGAAAAGAATATTATAGATATAATATTTTTATAATATAAATATAATGTAGATACAATAATTTTCATATAAATGTAGTTTAATTTTTAAAGTTATAAATTATATTTGATCATGAAATTTCTTTTGTAATCATGTTTTGTAAATTATTGTTATTTGTTTAGGCTGTATTTTTAATGCTGTATTTTTTATGTATAATACATACTGACAATATTTACATAAATATTCGAATTTTAATTACATGCAATTATATATTTGTGCCAAAAAAAGTATAATTATATTGGAATTCTAATTGCTTCAAGTAAATCAAGTTTTTATAACAAATAAAGAAAAACAATAATTCAATAATTCTTTTTTATATATTTTGTAAGAAAATATGTATCATGCATTTTTTGGCATATCCCTACAAGTCTTTCTATTATGTCCGGTTTTTCCACATTTGTCAAACCTTATTTTTATTTTTGTTTCCCATGTAGCTTTAATTCTTCTTTTCTTAGGTATTTCGGCCTTTACTTTTGCTTTTGGTAGTAGCAAAATTTCTTCTCTGGTATTACTATATATGTTCTAAGTAGCTTATTTGGGTATGGGATATATAATTCCTTCATAAGTTGCTACCATTGCCTTTTTGCTATAATAGCTTGAACAATAAGCATAATAGTTTATATGATTCTCTCTTATTATTGCTAAAGCACGTGCACATGGTAACTCATTCATTTGAAATTGGTTGCAACTGCATATTTTCTTTTCCATGTCCACTACGAATGCCTTATCTTATAACATGATGTTAAATATATTATTATTTGATTGTCTCACCTATAAATAAATTTCAATAAAAAGGAATGATTAATATTATAATAATTATTTATTTGAAATATAGTATAAATTAAGATTATTTAATACTTTAATGTAGCTAAGTGTAAATTAAAATATAACTTAGTGATAAAATATAAATTCCAAAATTATACACATAATTTGAAAGTAAAAAATGAAACTAAAATATAGTTTAGACATAGTAATATGTGATTTTAGCAACATAAAAACATAAAAAAATATATTCTTAAGTTGATCTTCATACTTTTTGGTTAGCTTTGTGAATGGCGACATTGTTATGTTTCTAATGTATAAGTCCATTCTTATGATAAACTATGCAAGCATTCAATCATACTTGTAGTCAGTATATCTCTAGCTGTCTTGCTAGCTGAATTAATTAATTATGCTATATCTAGTGTCATTGTCGAATATATGTTAGCTATAGAGTGCACTCTAGACCATTTCTCATATCTAATGTCTTAAAGATATTGTTTAATTTGTATGTCAACTTTTTCAAACTGAGCCATATTATATTGGAAATCTTGTAGAGTGTATGATTGAGTCCTTGAAAATAATAATTCCTTGATTTTGTGTGGGTTCTTCTTGAATTTGGCCTTTAAGTTGTTAAACAGATGGTATACATATAAATAGTGGTTAGCATTTGGATATACAATTTTTGTTGCTCTATCAATGCTTTAATACCTATCAGACACCATACACATTCTTGGTTTTATGCTATATGTATCTTTGAATTTTATAAAAAAACCATTCGTAAGATGAATTGTTCTTAGAATCAACCACACAAAAAGCAAAGGGGAAAATCTTACCAGTTACACCTTGAGTTAATGTTGTAATTAGTGTTCCTCCATAGGATGCTTTCAAAAAGGTTCCTTTAATAACAACAATTAAAGCATAATATTTCCAACCCTTTATGAATGCATCTAAAGCTATAAAAATATATAGAAACCATCTATCTTCTTATGTCTCTAGATCAATTATTGAACTGGGGTTTGTTGTTTTTAACATATACAAATAACTTAGTAGCAATGCATATGAGTTCGATGGCTTGCCTAAAATGGTATCTTGAGCTTTTTCCTTTGATCTCTAAGCTTTGAAATAATTAATATTCACTCCAAAATCATCTTCATATCTTGCATTATATCTACTGGTGTATATATTATTTTGACATTTAAATATTTTGTCTTTATAAGACTTAAAATAATGCTGTATATTACTTGCCTATTATTATTAAATCTTACATCCAAGTTGCAGTTATGAGTGTTGTTGAAGTTTCTAATTCTGAACATGTTTATATTTCCTTTCCTTGATACTTTTAATTGCCATTGACATTTATCATCAAAGTAATGAAAATGATATCTTTTTGTACATGACTTTTGCACTTTTGTACTAGAAATGAGTGTTAAACACATAGAAACTTAATGTAGTCTTGATAGTATCTTTATCTTTATAAATCTATCCAACTTCTATTTTGCTTTGGCTTGGATTTCTTATGACAAATAATCCCATTCCTTATGTATCTTCTTCATGATATTTGTAGCTTATTCTATCTATGGTGTCTCTAGTTATCAATTCCACATAATCTATTATATTAATAAGTGTCACATCCAAACTTTGATGTAATATTTGCTAGTTTAGAAGAACAATTGATGATTCATTTCCCATTGGAACTATTTCATGCTCACTTGCATATATGTTAGAGCAATCACCTGTAAAAGAAATTTGAACATACAAAAAAAAATTCATCATATACCTATTTTATACCATTCATATACACAAAATATACTAAACTACTGTGTAATATTATATAATAGTATTTTTATTTTAGTTAACATTATGTTATTTCATAATATTTTTTAAGATGCACAACATAATTATAGTTTAAAACATTTAAAGTTAGAGGTATTAACTTTTTCATTCTTCTCAATTAAGGTAATACATAGGGGATACAATTTGAAATCTAATTCTTTTCTTTTTAACTTCAAATAAAACACCCAACTATCATCGTCATAGATCTTCAGTGCTGGATAGCCATGTTGAATTAAATCTGGATAGCCATGTTAAATTGAATATCTTATATCCAATGTCATATTATTTTCTTCTATTTTCAACTTCTTTATGAGTACTTGCAACAAACCTTCATAGTTACAATCTTGTTGAATAAATAATCCATCCATATCAAAATTAAGATGGTTGTGATCTTTATTCCATTATCCTCTATGTCGTATCAATATTGGCATGCAATCCATTACATTTATTGTCACATAAAAATAAATTTACTATTAGATAAACATGTAATTAATATACGTTAGATTAGTGAAAAAAATTAAAGGAAGATACAAGTATTACATTTTATTATGAATATTAAAATGCAGTGAAAATAAAAATTCTCAGTAATAAGGTTCATCAATTTTGATATAATAACAACATAACAGAACATGTGCAATTAAAAAATATTATTCACATTGTTTAATTAAAAGAACATTGAGAAAATTCATCTATAGAGGATGTTGATGCAAATTGTTGACTTCCATAAAAGAACAATGCTGTTTATGTATTACATTCCAATTCTATTTAAATTGTCCATTATGATTTTTCATAGAAAAAATTGTATTTGACCTTTTATCAAACACCATAAGTGTATTAAAAAGTTATTAAGTTTTTAACAACATGATTTTTCCTAAACCAAACAAAATCACATATAAACAATCAACAGGAATTATAGTTGCAAACATAAAGAATAATAACAATAAAATGATATCAAATTATTACCTTGAATTAGATATAGTAGATGCTTAATATGAAATGAACTGGTTGAGGATGAGATGGAAAAAAATTAGACTTCGACTATATATCTATAAATTGGGTAAGTGGGGAATAGGAAAACAATGGCAATGGGGGGATGCTATTTAACTGGATGAGGAATAGATGAATGAAAAAGAAAGAAGAATAAGAGACTTACTCGATTAATGAAAGAAAATTGTAGTTAATTTCTAATTTAGGTTTATGTGTTGGTAGAGGAGATGGAGATGAGAAAACATGGCTTAATGTTGGGTTGGGTTTAAAGTTATTTGTAAAAAGTGGTATTTATGATATAAGAAATTTAAAAAAAGGATAGGTTTGATATTCATTAATAAATAGGGGTAGAAGATGTAATTTGTTTTTATTTTCTATATATTTATGTAAATTCCCCAAAAAATAGATATAAAATTTTGTATTAGATATATTAAAATCTTAGCCCATGAAAAAAAGTTTTGCATTGAGTATCAACATAGTACTTCAAAATGATTTTTTAAATGATATTTTTGGCACTCATTTATGTAGAGATATATTAAAATTTAAAATATTATTTTATACATGCGGCTTTAATCATATCGGGTTTCAATTTTTAATGTTATTCACATGTTTAAGTTTAGATAAAAGTATGTAATTTTTTTTATAGGCTTTGATGGATTTAGATTTAACATTTTGAAAGTTAAGCTCGCTTGAGCCTAACAAAAGCCTGCAAGTCGATCAGGTCTACAAAACACTATAAGTGGCAAACAAGTCGAACAAATTGGATTTGGGTCAAATCACAATATTTGGGTCAAATGGGATAGGTCATAAATGGATAAAAAATTGAAAGCCATAAACGGGTCAGGTTGGGTCAACGACCCAAATGAATTAGCCGTAGATTGGGTCATAAGCCAATTAAGTCATAAAACATTTTTTTTATTTTAAAAATTTTTTTTATTAAAAATAAAAAAATATGTATGTATAATATATCAAAATAATTATTTTTATAATAAACATTATATAAAAGTAATAAAATAACTAATAAAATAAACGGGTTATAAATGAGTTGCAAGCAAGCCAAATTAATGGGTCGTATAACGAGTTGAATTTGAGTTAATTTTTTCGAATAAAATGGATTAAATTCAAAGATCAAATCAAATTTTGCCACCTCCATATAAAACTATTAATTTGGTGTATTTATATTGATAATTAAAAAGAGAAATTACAATTATTATTATTACAATTTAACTTTTTTATTTTTTTAAAAAATCATTATGTTGGTGAATAATAAAAAATCATTTCTAGTCTAGCGGTCAAGAGTTTGACTATTTTTTTAATAAAAAATTCAATTTCCATCCGTTTTAAATGTCATAATTATAAAAATATTGATGAATAAGATATCACATGTATCTTTATTAATATGTTCACATAACAAAGATCAATTGGGTTAAAAGTTCAGATGTTGAGCATAAGTTTCTATGTAGGCATCAATTTTTATAGCAGTTAATGTGCTCTAGACGCCATTGTCTTGCTCTAATACCAAAAAGTTTTGTAGTAATTTGTACCAATAGTTCCTCAGTTATAGCATCAGTACCTACTATCACTTCTAACTAGATTTTATCTACAAATTTTCTAAATTTGAAACTTTTTCTATGACTTATTATAATAGGTTATTTCTTTGTCTTGACTTCCTTTGTTTTCTTTTTTACTCTAAACCTTTTTATTCACTTTAAAAAAAATCTTACCAAAGGTTATGATACCACTAATATGAGTCTACTTTACACTTTAAATGTTGTAGAATAATTTTTAACTTTTTTAAGCAGAATTATAAAGCTATTTAAAGGTTTGAAATTATTTTTGGGAGAGAAATCTTAGATTTCTAGGTTTTTCAGACTTGTTTTGGTATCGAGAACTCATAACAAAGCCTAAATGTTCTTTATTACTAAGAAAATAACTTTCAAACTCACTCTGCCTTAGAGTTAAATCTTCTTAACAACTTGAAAATTTTTCTACTGGGATGTTAGATTTTTCAAAATACTTATTCAGAGAATTAATAAGATCAACAATATTATTTAACAATTATATTGCTAAATCCTTATCCACTCCATGATTTACATATAGATAATCAAAAAATTGATAATTTTTGGACATTTAAAAACCATTAAAAAAATTTTCTACCAGAAAATGATATAAAAATTCTAATAATAATATCAAACAAAGCTAATATCCTTATGTGCTTTTTACAGTCACGATACTCATTTTGATTACCTATGTTTGTTTCAATAATTTTTTGACCATTAGACACTAATTCTTTTTTAAAGTAGATTTGTAACGATCCGAAAATTTCGACTCTCGAGAATAGTACTTCCTGAGATGAATAGTGCTTCTCAAAACTGGAGTCGCACTAAATGTACCGACGGGCAGTATTAATTATGAGAGAATTGTTGACAAAGTTTGAAACCAATCCGAAGTCATTTGGATGGTTAAAAGTGCTAAATAAGATTTTATGGTAGTGTCATGTGAATAGTACTCAGGCAAAGTTAAACCATAAATAAAATAAAAAATTGCTTAAAATAATCTGAAAATATTACAATCTAACACTCAAATATTCCAAATAGTCTAATAGCTTTGGAATCGGAATATTTTTGAGATCGAGAACTAATTTTTCTAAAATTTTAAGACAGAAAATAGATTAATTTTTTAGTTTATTATTAGAATTTGGCTATGAGATTTTGAGAGGATTTAGGGCTTGAATTTAGGGAATTTTAGGGATAGAAATAAGGAAAAATTAACACTCCTATCGGTCATAATAATTTTTCGAAAGAATGAAAAATTTATATTTTTAATATTATAAATAGGATGAAAATTCTATTTCCATCCATTTTTCTTTCAAAGAAACATTTCCCTCCTCCTTCCACTAAGCAAAAATCACGAGCCTCATTTCCTCTCTTTTTTTTGTGATTTCTTTCTCCACAACCAAACCCATATGTAAAAATTATACTCGGAACGAAGATCGTCCCGAGATGAGTCTGTGGACACTAAAATCATCGAGAATGGCTAGGTATTTCTAGAGAAAAATTGACAAGAATCCCGAGGTGAATAGTGACCACCCGACTCCCGAGTACTTTTTTTCAAGTTTGATACTTTTCATGGGTTCCTAGGATGTCGTAGAGGGTATATCTAGGCTTAGAATATTTTTTTGACATACGGATTATTTTGTATTATTTATTAAAGTTTGTACCCTTTTAAATTCATAGGCGAGGCATCGACTCAAGCTTCTCAAGGCAAGGAGAAGGCTTAAGTTAGTTTCGAGTGGCCCGTGCAACTCATTTTGGTATGTGTAATCACTTTTAATTTGAGTGAAATGGCATGAATATTAATTATGGTGTATGGATATAAGTGTGGAAATAAATGCATTTTGATGATGATTTATGGATGATTATTGAGTGTATTTGTTATGCCATTGATGAGAATTATGCTTTATAAGTGTTGTTATATGTGTGAATTGAATTGATGTTGAAGTTGCTTGGTTTGGGTTTGAAAATGGATGGATTTTCTGCAAAAATTGCTAGGAATTCGCATGTTTGTTGCTGAAAATGAGGCCTTACGGAGGTTATGCCCATGACCTTTTAGTAGGTCATGCCCATGACCCTTCTAGACCAAAATTGTAGGTTTCTGGAGTTTTAAGGAGGTCACGGTTGTGACCCACAAAGGGTTACGATCGTGACCCATTTTGACCACCATTGACCTCATAGTGTTTTCTTCATAACTTTTTCATTTCTTAACAAAATTTCGAACCATTTTCACCCCAATTTTTGTCATGATATTAAGAGTATTTTGATAATCTTTTAGGCATATTTTTATGAGTTTATTAAAGGGTTTTGGGGCTTGAAATGTAAGTCTATATTCTTGAACATTTAGGCCAAAAGCTCTATGATGTTAATGAAATTCATGCTGTACCTCATGTATCATGTGCATATGAACGAACCTTGATCACAAGTCTAATATTTTGAGTATCTTATAATGTCCTCATGTAACTATAAAGCTTGTTATAGCTATAAGTGATCATATGTTGTTGTTATTTTTTTTTATTTCAGCTTAAGTTAGCCATGTTATGCATAATGTAAAATATGCTATAGGCATATGATTTAGGCCTCGTTGAGATGCGAAATGCCCACTAGAATATGTGTATATGTGAGATGTCTATAATTAGGTTATGCATTAAAAATGACTAATAATGAGTTAACTAACTAAGTTAATGATGCCTATACAATTAGATAACCTAGTATAGATAGGTTAATCGATCAAATAGGATTAGCAGCTGTAATGTATACCTTCGAGTAGTAGGTCTTTGGGTCATGTTGCGTTTTTTTGTGTCGACGGGCACCGGGCTTTTGGGCCACTGTATAGCATTACATATATGTAAACCTTCAGGTTAATGCATTTGTATCCACGAATACCAGCGCCTTCGGGTAGCCTGTTATCCGTTATCCGGCCTTAGATAGTTGTCTCTTTAGTATGGGCATAAATTAAATAATAATAATAAGCATATTATGATGCAAGCATAAAAATAAGGTTAAGTGTGTTTTAAGGACTCATTATGTGTGACGTTGTTTTGGCATAATTGTCGAGTTAAACCCATTTATACGTCATGTAAGTGGTATGTAGATTTTTATAATTAAGATATGGACAAGTTAACACATTTTGGGTTTTAAAACCCGAATATGCAGTAATGTCACATATATATGTTAAAGGTATAAAAATACCCGTTGTCATGCTCGTTGCCATATGTCTTGAAGCATGATGTATGTTTATGACCTGTGTATGAATACCTCATGCATATGATTGATTATTTATATATTCATAACCATGCAGCTGTGATTAGGGACATAATGTAGTTCTCGATTATTAAAGGCAATTAAGTGGTTAATTTGTATAATTATATTGTTATCAAAATGTGTTCATATGAATGGGTAAAAATAACTCACTTGACTAATATTGCATGAAAGAAAGCTTAAATTGCTATATCTAGTTACAGTGATTACACCACTAAGCGAAAGCTTAGTCATTGCCTATTTGCGATGCATAGATAACAGAGCAATAGATTATAACCAAAATTTATGCACCACAGGAGACTTATGAAGATAGCCCTGATATGGGTATTTTTAATCTTTTTGTAATAGCATAGTGATGTAAATGTAATATCAAGAGTATGGTCTTGTGATTTCGGAGGGATTGGGCCTAATCTATAACTTGGGTTGTTTTTGTAACTTAAGTTGCAATATTGAAAAATCTTTATTCTTTCTGCATGATTATGTGATAAAAATGTGTTGTTGCATGTGAAAATGTTGAT